>JXSR01S011505.1:29118-44993 GCA_000969725.1 Ophiothrix spiculata
ATATATTTTTTTAGATATTGCACATTTCCTGTGATTTCACGATTTTTGTTCAGGGTTGGCCTGACCATTTTGCCCAGCCTAGTTACGCACCTGATTCTGAGAAAATAGTGCGGGAAAGTGTTCTTTTTTTATGTACAAAAATGCTTGTATGTTTTGTTTAAATAAAGGAATTTGTTGGATTAGTTTTTATCATCCGGAGGCGTTGTCTTTTTAAAGACATTTCTTGTTAACATGTGACACGTGTTCTACCATGTTTTCTACAAAATACTACTACTCCCATATCACAAAAATATGTGAAAATTGTTATGACTATTAAATAAACGATTATAATCGAAATATTTATCATATATTTTTCTTCAAACTAACACTAAAAATAAAATAAAGTTAAGGTTTTGCTTGCTTTGACTCCACCTTTCGTTTTGAAAACTTAGTCCAGAAATGCGTCCGATGTATTCAAATTTTACACGTCTTTCTTTTTTTCAAATTTGAACACATCGGACGTGTTCCTGGCGCGTTCTGGTCCAATAGGTCAGATGATAGCTGTTTAAATTTTTTATGCTGAAATGTTATTTCGATTATAACCGATTATCCAAGTTATGAAATTGAAGTAGTAATTATAGTAATCATAAATTAGCCCTTATTTTGGCCAAACCTAGAAAAAATTGCAAAGAGGCTGATTTCAACTGACTATGATAGGCATAGGTGTAAATATTTACAGAAAAAAAAAGTGAGGAAGGGTGGGGCTGGGGAACCTTATTTTTCGGGGGTCATTAAAAAAAGGGATAATTTGCCCTAAGTTTTGCATAAAGCATGTCGTATTTGACATTAAATTAAGGGAAATGTAATTTAAAACACTTGGTGATCTTTTTGTTTTGTTACTCTATCACCTTGCAAAACATTATACCTAATAAGACACATTATGACCTAAAAATCGTGATTTTTCGTTTAAAATAGTCAAAATTCAAAATTTTGCTATTTAATTTTTATCTCTAAATTAGATTTATTTAAAAACGAAAATATCAAAGAAGCTGATTTCAACTGTTTGTGAAAGTTATACGTGTAAATATTTACAAAAAAAAAGCGAGGAAGGGTTGGGGCTGGGGAACTTTATTTTTCGGGGTCATTTTTGCCCTAAGTTTTGCATAAAGCATGTCGCATTTGACATAAAATTAAGGGAAATGTAATTCAAAACACTGGGTAAATTGTTCATTTTGTTACTCTTTCACCTTGCAAAAACAAAAAAATTATACCTAATTGAAACAATATGACCTAAAAATCGTGATTTTAAAATTGTCGTTAAAAATAGATCAAAGTTTTAAATTTTGCTATCATTTTCCCTATATTCGTGTTTATTTAGAAAAAAAATATGGCAAAGAAACTGGTTTCAAATGATTTTAGAATTAATAGGTGTTAATAATAACCAAAAAAAAAGTATGGGTGAATTGGGGTTGGGGAACCGTATGTTAATGGGGGTCATTAGATACAAAGGTTATTGACTCTAAATTATGCTTAAAGTGTGTCATGTTTGATATCAAATTAATAGAAATATAATGAAAACAATCATAGTGATGTTCAATGTATTACTCCTCCACCTTAGAGAAAAATGTTTTACCTGATTGAAGACATAATGTCCTGAAAATTGTGATTTTTCGTGAAAAATAGGTGGACTGAAAATGATTGCAGATGCAATTAGAGTTCTAAATATCATTTTTTTCACCGAGTTTGTTTGCTTATGAGCAAGGTAAATGTTATTGCTGTAAGGTACAGTGTGTTTATTTCAAAATTGTGTCTAGCTTTAACCCCCTTTTCCAAACTTTAGGGGGCCTACTTTATTTCTACTTTCCTACCATTCTGTCATCAAAATGACCACTACTTAAATGGCTGAAGTAAGTTTTGTGCATTTTTATGCGATCAAGGGGGAGCAACCCTGGTAGAAAAGGCTTTATAAGATATATTTAAACTATATACAGTGTGTCCCAGAATGAAGTTATCAAGATTTCAATGCCACACAGTTCAAAAACCAAATAGTTTCAGGCAATGAAACTTAGTGACAATCATGCCTAAAGTCTTGACTTTGTGTGGTGCAAAAATAAAGAAAATTCATGCATTACTTTTCTAGAAATGAGCATTTGAAGCGCCAGAGCGGTTTGGACACTTTTTCCAGTTTAGGTAAAGTTGTAAAAATTCAACGGAGATTTGTAGCATAACAATGCAACAAGAACGTCATCTTTACAGACATGGTCATGATAATATTTGTCCAATTATAAGTGTCTTTGTTTTCAAGATTATATTAACCTAAATCTGGTTTCTTTTCATCTGCAAAAATCATTTAATATTTTATTAGGTAATCATTTAGGAAAATCATTGAGCGGGTAATTTGAAAGTATGCTAAAGGGCTGGTACCCTGATAGCAGTGGTTGTAGGAATATGGTAATTCAAAGCAAACATAACACCTCATTTGTCAATGGAGAAAAGAGTATCATGATTGACCAATACCTGGAAAGTGCAGCTATCATTGAAACAATGGAAAGATTTATTTAACATTACCAGGAGCCAGATATCCCCATCGCACAAGTATTCAATCTTAAAAATGTCAGAAAACAAACAAAACTGATGGTATCGGATGACAGAAGGAACTGCAAAAAAGTAGCGTGTGGACGCCAAGGTAGAAGGCGAATTTACATTCTACTGAACCTTTATTAAGACTCCAAGGCATCATCAAGGAGAAGCAACATGCGAAACAAAACAGAAATGTTGGTAAAGATGATATCCTAGCTCGCATACTTCCCCTGCAAATTTCCGCTGGATTTTTACGACCTCTCCAAACTGGGAAAAGTGTCCAAAGCCCTTTGGAGCTTCAAACGCTCACAACTAGATAATTATTGCATGGATTTTCTTCATTTTTGCACCAAAGCAAATAAAGACATTAGGCATGATTGTCACCAACTTTCAGTGTCTGGAATATTTTAGTTTTTGAATCATATGGCATTGAAATCTTGATAACTTCATTCTGGGACACACTGTATAACGAATAATAGAAAGCCTTAAAACTCATACCGAATATTGGGACCCGTTTTGAATGATCGCCAAAAAGTTGTGTGTAAAGGGTTAAAGTCGCCATTTTGAAATATACACAATGTTCCTGCATGCTATGGAGCGAAAACTTACAGGACAATTTTGAAGTATACCAGTAGCCTTCTTTTTAAGCAAACAAGTCAGTAAAGAATTGATATTTAGAACTATTATTACCACATTTTGAATTTTGACCTATTTTGCACATGAAATCACAATTTTCAGGGCATTGCGTCTTCAATCAGGTATAGCATTTTTGCTAGGTGATAAGGTTACAAATTGAACATCATTTTTTTTTTGGAGAAAGGCTTTTACGACGGGAATTCATAACAATTGGTGGATTTTAACGGGTTCGCCGTCGGACAATTTAGACAGTTCAAAAATTGTCCGAAGGCGAACCCGTTAAAATCCACCAATTATCATTGGTTTTATTATATATTCGTTTAATTCGATATCAAACATGTCGCACTTCAAGCATAATTTCGAATTAATTGCCTATATATTTAATGAACCCCACCCCTTAAATATCAGGTTCCCCAACTCCCATTCCACCCTTACTTCTTTTAGGTAAATATTGACATCTATAAATACCACATGTAGTTGAAATCAGCTTCTTTAACCATTTTCTTCCTAGATAAACCATAGTTTAGGGTTTAATAAGCACAATTTTGAATTTTGACCTATTTTCAACAAAACATCTAAATTTTAGGTCATAACGTCTTTAATCAGGTGTAACATTTTGCATGGTGATAGAGTATTAAAATAAACAACACACCCAGTGTTCTAAATTACATTTTCCTAATTTGATATCAAACACGACATATTTTACGCGTAGCTTATGACCAATAACCCGTTATTTTTCATGACCCTTTAAAGTCGGGTTTCCCAGCCCCAACCCTTCCTTACTTTTTGGGGGTAAATATTGGCACCTGTCACTTCCACAATTAGTTGAAATCAGCTTCTTTGCAATTTTCTTTTCTAAATAAACCCTAAATTTAGAGATAATGATAGCAAAATTTTCAATTTTGACCTATTTTAACGAAAAATCTCGATTTTGTGGTCATAATGTCTTTAGTTAGGTATAATTTTTTTACAAGGTGATAAAGTAACAAAATAAACAAATCAACTAGTGTTTTAACCCTCGTCTAACCAAGCCATTTTTTGTAACACGTCTAACCAAGGGGGGGGGGGGTTGTTGCAACCCCCCCCTAAACTTTTGGAACGGAACCCCCTATGAACTTGGTTTTGCTATCAATAGATAGGTATATGGTCCTCCCCTATCCAACGATACCAAGATCACAAAAATCGGCCGAGGCGTTACGTAAAAATGACGTCATAAAGGTCGAAAATCGGAAAAATCTGAATTTTGGCAAAAATGGCCACCAAAATCAAAATTTTTCTAAATAACGGAATTTCATCGGTTTTTTTTGAATAAAACGAAAGGAAATGACAATTCTAACATGCTCTGCAAGTTTCAGCCACATAGCATGCGTATTCTTTTCAAAATGGCGGTTTAAAATTGTCAAAAATGTCGCTGGGTTGCAACAACCCCCCCCCCCCCTACACCCCAACTTTGACGGCCTACCCTAACCCCACCTTAGGTGGTACCCCCCTAAAACCTTCCGAAAAAACCTTAGGGGGGGGGTTGCAACCCCCCCCCCCCTGGTTAGACGAGGGTTAAATTACATTTCCCTTAATTTGATGTCAAATACTGTAAACGCCAATATTTCCGCGCTCAGTAATGTTCGCGCTCAGCCAATTTTGGACCATTTCGCGCGTTCTTATTTTCGCGCATATGAACATTGTCCGTGTATAAAATTCCATTTGCAATACATCCACATTAATTTTCGCGGTACATTTATTTTTGCGCTAATCTCATTTTGCGCGAAAAAATAAATGTAGCGCGAAAAATATCACTTATACAGTACGACATACTTTAGGCATATAACTTTGGGCAAATGACCCCTATTTTTAACGACCCCCCCCCCCGAAAATAAGGTTCCCCAGCCCCTACCCTTCCTCGTTTTTTTCTGTAAATATTTACACCAATACCTACTATAATCAGTTGAAATCAGCCTCTTTGCAATTTTTTCTAGGAAAAAACCTAAAATATGGATACTATTATAGAAAACAAGGTGAAAACCGTGTTCTGTCAAATTTGCAGTATAGAAATAATGCGTGCAATACAGTCAGTGAGTCAGTATCATTTCTTCAACTATATAGGAATTTCATACGGTAGCTTATGTAGATTTAAACCAGCAACCCTTTTCTTATTCAAACATTATAGTTTTGATGGCAAACGGATTTAATACAATATTGTATTTGTAATTTTTTTAACAGTTCAAGTTCAACAGAGAGGTAAAAACGAGTATGGCTGAAAACATAGTTCTTTTGAGCTACCAAATCTTTGGTGCAACTAGTCTTTGTTATATTATAATCTGATATATAGTTCCAATGTATTTTCTATTAATAACGGAGGCTTGGTGATGAAAAATCAATACTATACACATTGAGGAGTATTTGGTGAAAATGTTTGGTGATTTATTTACAACACCAATTATCCGTTATTAATTAGAAGATGCATTGGAATTATATTACTAGATTATAAGATAACAAAGACTTGTTACACAAAATATTTGGTAGCTCAAGAAGAACTATAATTTTACCCTAAGCCATCTGATACCAGACAATTATGACCCATAATGCTTTGATGACCTGATGAATGTTTTCCCCTTTATCCCAGTCTATGAAGCGAATGTAAGTAGCGCCACTTTCTTTTAGTCATTTGTCTCTCGTTTGATAGTGATTTTTCATCGGTGCCATCTGTATGCATCTCACTAGAAGGCTTCAACAAGGTATCTGCAGGTTCGTCTTCTGCCATCTAAGGGTAGAACAAATATACTCAAAATGTCTTCAAAACAAGTACATTTTATTGCTTGTTTGGTATATGGCAAGGCTAAGTAAAATAAATGGTATTTTACGTTCGTCAAAGTTCGATGAGGGAGGTGTTTTCTATTTTTTTTGAAAAGTAATTATTTATTTCTGTGTGAAATGCATATTTAAACAGCTTTGCTGTCACATCCCCCCCAAATATAAAGACCCTTCTTATGTTTTGCTATTTCCCAAATGCTTTATTCATAGTTGAGAATAGTGTGTGAAGTCTGTTTATAAATGACCATCAAACACTTTTATTTATATTCAGCACAACAGTTTCAAAAGCAAAGTTAGAGAACAAACAAAGAAAATAATAAAAAAATATTTCAAAATCTCAAGTCTCATTCTCCGATAAAGTGTGCAACTTTGTCGCTCATGTTCTTGTTAACTTGTTTAACGTTGTTAAGCCTATTACAAATTATTTGAGTGGTTTAGTTAATACATTAGATTAACATTAGTAACATGTGTGAAACTAAACATATTAGCATGCAAGGAAAGTAGATAACGATAAATCTGAAAATGCAAAATCTTTGCTTTTCCCCATGTCGCCAGCCATTCTGTTTCTGTTTCATGTGCCCCCGTTCCTAAAATATTAGAGCATATCAAACATAATGAACACTATTTAACAGCCAGTAATAGGTATTGATAATGACATATAAAGTTTAATTATATTAAATATTTGATATGGCATACGAGCTTTTTCCGCATTAGGTTTATTAAGTAAACTTGAGTGTTGCATAACATATATGTTATATAGAATTATATATTTACAGTAATGAATTAGGGATATTAATATAAAAAAAAACCTATGTGACGGTGACGTCGAAACAGATACGTAATGTACATTCTGCTGCCTTATTGCAAAACGCGGTACACTATGAGCTAAAATACTACACCACAGTGTAGTATGTGAAGAGCTCCTAATTTAGTTTAAACATTGTAAAGATCAAATTTTGAAGAAAATAAATTTTCTCAAAATTGAATATTAAAGAAAAGATTCGAACAGATACGTAACGACAGATACGTAATCTTAAATAATAGGTAATACAATGGTTAACAAAAATCAAGTATTTTTAAGAATCTCCCATGCACTGTTTCTTCAGAAACCATAAGAGTTTATGATTTTTTTTTCTTCATGAGTTATAAGTAGTTGAAATTTTAAAATTTCTGAGACCAAAGTTGCACGCTTTATCGGAGAATGAGCCTTATTACAATGGAGAGGTGTGGGCGGATTTTTTTGGGTTGACCTAATGAAGTAGCCCAACAGTCAACAAAATTGAATTTGAGAAACCTTATTTTCTTGATACATGAAGACAAGTTTTCTGTTTATTATGCAAATCTGGTCATTATTATTCATGACAACTATGACTGCATGGAGATGGAAAGGGCGATATTCCATTGCAGCTTAGCAAAGTGCACAAAATAACATTATCTTTGGCTTAATTTGGGGTTTTAATACAACCTGATAAGTAATCCAATGCATTGGCTAAATCATGCATAAAAAGAAGCTGCATACCTTAGATAGTGCATTGAGCTTTAGATTGCTCTACAAGCAAGCTATAAACAAGATAAAGGCATGTATAAGTTAGCAATCGTTAATACCATCATAGACTGGATAAATCGAGTATCCCTCTAATTTGTACGTTTTCCTTTATTACCCATTCTTAATCATGAGATGTAAATTATGCTGCATATGCTTAACAAAGTTAAAATTATAGTTGATTTTGAACTTGGTGCAATCATGGTCCCCAACTTACCATGCTTTTATCCTTTTCATTTTTCCCCTTCAATTTCAAGGTTTTACGGTAATGAGGAAGCTGCTTGGTACCATGTAAAGCAAGGATCCAATCCTTTAAGGAACCTTCTCTGACTGATGGAGCAGGAAGCTGAAAGAAGATAATTGCTTTACCGAAATATGTTTTTGAAACAAGGTGAGAAAACAACCCAACCGGACTTAAATATTTGCTCTGTTCCCAGTTTTATTTCTTTGCAGCAAAAGAAAGTCCATTTCATGTATAATATTGTGCAACGTGATACCTGAAACTCCATTACTTACATATCACATACACACTGGACATTGATTTGAACGAACATTATTCTTTCCCTAGAGAGACAGTTGACAGCTGAGATCTGAGTTTTTGACATTCTGCCAATGCAAGTGTTATCTTCAGAGAAGATAAAATAAATGATTCAAGCTTATTTGATAGTGTTTGCAGCACATACCATTTGGTCAATTCTGGGTAGTGAGACTCATCCTTAGCCTTATGTAGGCTGTTTAGATGAATCGAAACGGGTACTAAATGTTCACGCTCAATCACACAGAATGTGTCGTCAACATACCGCTTCCATATTCTATGGGGTCGAGTTAGGTGCAGTCCTGAGAGCCTTTTGTTCAAAGCATTCTAAGAATAAAATGTGCGATTGGAGGAGAAATCGTCGAGCTTATGGTCAATATGGGAGTAGTGACCTTAAGGTGTCTGGTCCATGATAGATCTTCCCGAAAATTTCTAGTAAAAGTCGACATGATTAATATTTTATCGATGTAGAACCGATTTATAAAATAAAAATTGGGGTCACCGGACTCGTTTTTGCATGCAAGTCGGTTTAAAAACAACATTTTTTGAAGGTTTTTTTGGAAAATTAGTATAGGGGTCTATGGGAAATGTGGCAAAAGTGACATTATTTAGTGTTAATTCAAAAATTCCACCCGACTTTTTTGTTAATTTTCGCACAATAATTGCGCACAAGTATGTTCATTCAAATAAAACAATAAAAATTGGGGGTCACCGAACTCATTTTCCAGAAAAATATTAAAATATGGCAATTTTTAGCTTCAAAACACTACTCAGAGTATATGCGCATGCGTATTGCGGCACTTACCAACTCCGAGAAACTAGGGCGTACTGGTACGCGTGACGCGTGGACGGCGCATGGACCAGACACCTTAAACATGAAGTATGTGCTGTTCAAGCGAAATTCAAGCATACATTGGACGTCCAATATGAAAGAAGTTCTGTCAACTCTTAATTGTTACTGAATATACTCATGATACTGAAGGCTGGATGTCTATTGTTAAATACCTGCCATTATATAAACTTCATATGACGGGCGGGAGATCTTAAATGTGTAACTTCAAATTCAGCTTATTTAAGTTGCCATTAAAGATTCCAAGATTCAGTTTAATAGTGTACTCTCGCCTTGACTGGCAACCAGCCCTGTGAGACTCAAATCGAGTCCTAAAACAAATCAGGAATTAAACGCAGACAAAGAAAAGACGATGATTTAGTGATTACTTACCGAGTCCCACACCTCAAGTTTCCAAATTCCCGGTTTCCCGTCTTCTGGTGCAGATTCCTCTCCCCAGGTATGAACAGATACGAATGGCCAGCTCTTAAATCCTTCCGCAGATAAATCTTTTTCACGAGCGGATAGAATCATGGTCTCTGTTCCTATTGCAATTAATGAAACGATTATACGTTCAGCAATCAGCATACTGTAATAGTTTCTGCACATATTTCCAGGCAGTATTGTACCGGCTAGTAAAAAATACTATTTACAGACTTAATTGCAAGCTCCTATAACAGGTCCTTTCAGTCCGTAGGTGCAAAATTTAAGTATCTTCCTAGTTTCCTCTCTCTTTTCCCTTGTCTTTCCTTCTTTCATGTCTACCTTTACCTCTATGTTTTTACCCCTTTCCTTCCATTTTCGTATTATACTACCAGCTTTATTTAGGATGCCACCTTTTTCAATACGTACCTGAGTACGACGTGACATTGATATTTAAGGCTCCTCTTCGTGGGTATTCTATGTTTAAAAAGAGCTCAATATGCTCAAGGTATCTGACAAGGTCTGTTGTTCCACGACAACCATCAACGGACATCTGTATGGTTAAGGTTTTGTTGCTGGTAATAGCTCTATGTTGTTTGAAGATAAAGAATTGATAATGGTTAACTACTATAAACACAGCAGATTATAATGGTAATTTTCACTGAATTAACAAGATGAAAAATGATGAAAAACAAGAAGCATGAAAATTCCTGACTATATTGAAAAGAAACAAGGTGGCAAGTAAGCGAGCAAACAAACAAACAACTTATGAGTCAAATATTTATAAAATATAAGCTTACTGTGGAGTAAACCCGGTATCCTTTGCTTTTATGATACAGATATCTTTTTCTGGAACAGTCCTCCAAGTTTTGGGATCCGCCATTTTGACGATTGCGTTTGCATCCATAAGTCCGAAACCAAAAGCCCGATTTACCCAGAGTCCTATAGCATTCTGATACCACCCCGGTTCCTCTCTCAATGCTTCACTGTGTGACGTCCAGACAACGATATGTTGAACATCTCTCCAGGTTAAATTCGGACTATTAAAAGGAAAAGTCAAATATAGATCATATTGGATTGGAAAATATCGACCAGGATAGACAATTGATCAAGTTAATCTGAATCCTTGCCTCGGAAATGCCTCAAGCTGAATCCGACATTTGGAAACGCAAGGAGCATGTGTACATAATTTGTAGTTTTGAGCTGAAAATTCAATGCACACATGCTCCGTGTGTTTCAAAACGCAATGCGTCATGAGTATGGATTCAGATCAGCTTTACCTCTAATGTTTGCTGCCATGAAGATGTAGCAGAGGAATATATACAATTTACAAAATTAGATAATTTTATCTATAGGCTACCAGTATTTTTTATATTATTCAGGTTGAAGTTACTTTTCAATGATATTTTAGCATGTTAAAGTCTGATTTCTCACGAAATTTTACATGGCAAATATTCTTATCTCTTACTTGACTTCTAAGGCAAGTGCTAAAATTCCAGCGGCCATTGGTGTCGATGCTGAGGTACCAGAGAATCCAGAGATACACTTATTATGTAAATCAGTCGTGGTCATCCTACTCCCTTCAGGAGCATTGCCGGAAAAGCTGTAGGTAGACGTCATAGTGCTGGAACATTTCTCTGCAAAGACGGGGATCTTGTTGTTCTCAACAGCACCCACTGATATGGTGTAAATACTACTTGAATATCCGTCGCATATACAGTCGTCTCCACTTTTGCCACCATTACCAGATGCCCACACAAAGATGCTTCCTTTTCCATTACGACCCTGAAGTTAAAATTTTACAACTGTATCAATAAAGATCATTTGCTATTGTCCTCTCTTTTTTGAGTAAGGTGCAGGATTGTGTCTTTTTGACAAAATATTCCCTTTCAGTGGCAATACTCCATTCATTTTTTTCAAGAACGGCGCAATTCTACAAATAGATACAATACCACCTTGATGTCTTTTTTACCTTACTTAACCCACTTAGACTTCTCTTAGTTACATATAGGAAATTTTGCCTTGTCTTATTTAACAACGTACTTAGTAAGCTTAGTAAGCTTACGTATTATGATCTATGTAATTCTTGACACAACTGTTTTTGCCAGGTGCCACTTGATTCACTTAAACGTATAAGGAACTATGTATCATTAATACACATACTGTACTGTCACATGTTATAAACTGTCTCTTTTTCCCTTACTGTCCGGGTTGTACAGTATAGTATAGGCTAACAACTCTCACGCAACATTAGTTTCACGCTTTATTCCGTTATGGTCTTTGGAAGGCTGACTTTGATTCTAGGGGGATCTTAATTACTTTAACACTGTTAAAACACTGTTTAAAATGTAGCTGTTTAAAAAAACGTTGTTTAAAGTGTTGTTGTTTAAGTTTTTAACAACATTGTTCAGTTTGTTATTAAAGCGTGTTGTCTAAATCAATATTGTTTAAATTTTAAAAATGTTGTTAAGGTAAAGTTTTTTAAACAACCACTGTATCAATAGATCATCGCTCAACCTTACAAAATACTATACACAATATTGTTTAAAAATTCAACAACTGATGTTTAAATTTTTAAACAAGTTGTTTATTTTCAGAACAAGTTGTTTAATTTTTAAACAAGGTTGAACGATGATCTATTGATACAACAGTTGTTCAATTTTTTTAACAGTGTACAACGGTCTTTTCATGATGTTAAAGCAATACTATAAGATTTTGATCGAAAATGGTTTACAGTAAAAACAACATAAATGGAGGAATATGACTATCTGAAAGCAGTTTCAAGTGTATTTTGTGAAAAAATCGTTTTGCCACAAACAAATGGGTGAAAAGCATATGCATGATTTCCTATACTAATACATATGGAATTAAATTCGGGATCCCGATTCGTTTGGAGGGTATTCATATCTACCAAAAAAACAAACCCACTAAGCCCAAAAAAATCTAAAGTCATGGGTGACAGGGGGCGCTTCATTTTTAACACTTTATAGTATTGCTTTTAAGTAAGAAAGGCACTCTTCATTCATGATTGATGCCAATCATCCAGGTCCAAATCATGCAGTTCAACTGGACTTACTGTGTGAGACAGCATCATTTAATACACACCATGAAAGATGATCATCGAAGAACCTTCTCTAAACGTGGGGTGGGGGCGGCGGCTTACCTTTTCAATAGCCTTTTCAAGAGCTTCGAACCCTAATCGATGTGGTCCATCAACTGTCTCGCTGTCATCTGTTGGACCCCAACTGCAACTATAGATATCTACATAGTTATTCTTGTGCCCAAAGCCTTCAGCTTCTGTCAAATCGAGTATATCGCCATCTAACATTCGTATACCTGTTGTCAGAAACAAATGGATAGTAGGCCGGTATGACTGAGCACATCTTCTAACTTGATTTGATAAAGTAACATCGAACAAATGTGATTTTTATACAGTTATTTTTTCTTATCAAGTCAACATGCTATGAGTCAACTATTTGCCTTCCCCAACGAACTTGAAAAATCAAATGGTTTGGCAATGTCTTTTAAGATCACCATACAGAATAGTTGATGTTGCACAGCAGCTAATTTAATTGTATCATGCATATAGACCGCACCCCGACCACAATAATTCCGCTATTAGGTTGCACGTTCAACGTTGGATGATGGAGCATGGCGCTCTACTAGAGATTGTGCCCCTACCTATGAAGCCTTATTAGTATCATTTCGTGTTTTTTTAAATCAAGCGTGTGTTGTATTTGGTAAACTCGAATTTCGAGTTTAAAAACTTGAAATTGTACTTCTTAAACTCGAAAATCGACTTTTAAAAACCAGAATTTCGCCTTTTGAAACTCGAAATTCGACTTTTCAAACGTGAAACTCGAATCTCGCCTTTTAAAAACCCGAATCTCGACTTTTTTATGTCGTGAAAAACTCGAAATTCGTTTTTAAAAGTCGAATTTCGGCTTCTAAAAGGGTTAAACTCGAATTTCGACTTGTTTAAACCCGAAATTCGACTTTTTAAAGTCGAAAATCGACTTCTAAAACTCAAAAATCGACTTTTAAAAGTCGATTTTGCGTTTTAGAAGCCGATTTTCGACTTCAAAAAGTCGAATTTCGGGTTTAAACAAGCCTAAATTCGAGTTTAACGCTTTTAAAAGCCGAAATTCGACTTTTAAAAACGAATTTCGAGTTTTTCAAGTTTCACAAGTCAAAATTCGCGTTTCAAGTTTTTAAAAGTCGATTTTCGAGTTTAAGAAGTAGAATTTCGAGTTTTTAATCTCGAAATTCGAGTTTCCAAAATACAACACACACTTGATTAAAAAAACACCACGAAATGATACTAATAAGGCTTCATACCTACCTCCAATTTTAGCGTTGAATGCCACCCCAGTTCCACATATAGCGTTGTTCGCCTGCATTGCTACAACTCCGGCACAACGTGTCCCATGTCTGAAACACAAAGATAAAGGTTACTTTAAAAAAATGAACATCAAATTAACCACGAACTGCCGAATATTTTTAATGCAGAAGTCTTTTTAGTCAGATATATCCCCAGCATGTGCTGGAATATCAAATTAACCACTAAATGCCGAATATTTTAATGTAAAAACCTTTTTTGGTAAGAAACATATCCCACAAGATATGGTGCAGGTTCTACACCGCCAGATTAGATCTTGCCCATGAACATATAGGAGATTCGGTGTTTTGTTCTAAAATCGAGATCTAGAAACCCTCCCACTTCAAGCAATACCATAATCCAACTGTTGATGCTATCTCTGTCGTTGTTTTGAAACACCTATGTGCTGTACATAACAACTCTTTTAAAAATTCATGTCACTTTATTTTTCTTTCCCAGCTCATCAATTATATTCTCACTATACCAGTTTTGTTCTAGGCTGCCTGTACCGCAGAGAAAAATACAGCCATTGTATCAGAAAAATTGGCCTTTTGTAGTTGTCATGGACTGGATCTTCAAGAATCAAATATAGGAGTAAGGAATAACACCGAAGACATGTAATCGGTTGTGTAATAACAAGCAGTGTCGAATTTATTCAGAAACACATGATACAACAATAGTGCGGAAATTTTGCTAGAATAGAATTGACCTTTTTCGAGTTGCTCATGAAACGAAACCTGATACAATACGTCCTTTTCGTCCTTAAAATTACAGATTTATTTTGTCAAGAATTGTCAAAAATATAAACTTGTAAGATTAGACAGGATTGACTAATAACGAATACATGTATAAGCGCTGGATGGAAATGTCATCATCGATGTCTATGGCAACACATTTTGTCGTTTGATGATGATGATGATAATGATGATGATAATAATAATAATAATGATGGTGATGATGATGATGAGGAGGAGGAGGAGGAGGAGTAGGAAGAAGAGGATGGTGATGATAAGGATGAGGATAATAATAATAATAATAATAACAATAATAATTCAGTGGTTGTTCCTCCTCATGTTGATTCATTTTCTAACCTGTTAAATTTGTCGGATCTAGGGAATGAATCGTCATCGATATTCATTTTCCTATCTTTTGTTCAGTCATATCCAGTGAATGGATGGTCATCGTTATCGTTATTCGTTTTCTTACTTGATAAAATTGGTTAGATCATGAATGGATCGTCATCGTTATCGTTATTCTTTGTCTTTCCAGATAGAAATTGTTAGATCATATAGTGAATGGATCGTCATCGTTATCGTTATTTAAGTTACCTGATAATGTTTTGATCATATCTAGTGAATAGATTGTCATCGTTATAGTTATTCATTGTTTTACCTGATAAAAATTTGATGGATCATATTTAGGGAAAAGATTGTCATCGTTATCTTTATTTCACTTTTTACTTGTTAAAATTTTGGATCATATCTAGTGAATAGATCGTCGTCCTTATCGTTATTCATTTTCTTACCTGTTAAGATTTATTTGGTCATATCTAAGGAATCGATCATCATCGTTTTCGGTTATTCATTTTCTTACCTGATAAAAAATTGTTAGTTCATATCTAGTGAATGGATTGTCATCGTTATCATTATTTATTTTCTTACCTGTTAAAATCTGTTGGATCATATCTAGGGAACGGATCGTCATCGTTATCATTATAGTCGTAACTAGCCTTTTTGTCGTAATTAGAGCTAATATCATCGTTGTTATATTCGATTCCTACGGGGAAAATATGTACAGAAAGTTATAGTGCAGGAATTGTATGGATCACCCCCTTAAGGGAGGTAGAAACATCGTTATTTCTAAAGAATCGTTTTTATCACAACTTGAAAACTACCCACGGTATTACAGTGACAAAAGTATTTTTTGAAAGGGAATTTCTCAAAAATGCCATCATAGCTTTCTTTGCTTTTTTTTTCAAAAAACCTAGAAAATGTGTTTCAGCAAAAATCATGATAAGTCATGCATTTAAATCGAGTGTTTTCTCGTTGTTTGATTGTTTTTAGGTTCATAATTATTGGTCGAAATAGGTCAAAGGTCCAATTTTTCCCCTCAAGTGATCTTAGCATTTTTTTTTTTGCACTTTAACACTTAAGTGCATTAAGGG
>JXSR01S011506.1:9596-19963 GCA_000969725.1 Ophiothrix spiculata
ACGGACTTTCGTGCATGGGTTACTGAGCCGGTGGCTCTCTAGTTTTTAGTCTTATTATTTCTTCTGATAGACAATATCATGCATTGACCCTTGCCCTCTTACGTACTACAAAGTACTACAGGCAGGAATTAGTTTAAGTTCCAATACGTCATATATCCAGAAATTTTTGTGTGATGTATTCAGACTTGGACAGTTTTTCAATGCGTGAGAGTTAGGATTAAAGCAACCTAACAGCACCACAAAATTTTAAAACTCTTCGTGACTGAAGATTGAATTTTGCTCTGTCAGTTGGATCCCCATGTTTAGTTAAGCTCACTCTTTTATCTCTGTTACGTTACCTCAATTTGCGCAGGTTGGTTCCGGTATTGGTTCGCGGGATGAAGTACTCAGAGATCGACATCATCCTGCTGAAGGGAGATGTGGAAGAAGATGAGATGATTCCCGACAGTGAGCAAGACATCAAACCCAGATTCCATAAATCTAGGACGCACTCACAGCAGCATTCGGTGGAAAATGATGATGATGATGTATGTATCAAATATTAAGAACTAAAAATTAAGTCAAATCTAAACGTTGTCTCTTTTTTTCACCCAAGAATTGTCAATACTAATCAACCACATTTTAACAGGAATGAGAAATTCAAGATTTTTTTGGAAAATTCCTTGTAAGAAAAGTATAGCAAAGTCCTTATTGTCAGAAAATTTAGGATTTTCAGGATGTTTTATTAGTAATTGTTCTCATGCCTGTTTAAGGGGGGAAAGCATGTTACTCAATTTTACGTTTTTGCAAGTTTATTTTTGTACCATAACTTTTTATCAAAGTGCTTAAAGTTAATAAAAGTATACATTACCAGAAAGGAATTTTTACAAGGAGCATGATGGTGATGTTGATTTTTGACCAAAAATCATTGTTTTTGAGAAAATCACAAAAAACACATTTTTTGGCCATTTGGGTTTCCAACCAAGCTAAAAATAACATTTTTTTTTTAAATGACCTAGGAATGATTTTCATGCCAAATAAGATCAAAAAATCATTTTTTTTCCATTTTTGGTCATTTTTTGGTCAACCTTATTTGGCATGAAATTAAAAAAATTGGTCAAAATCCTCAAAAATAAAAATGACGCAACATCTGAATGGGTGTTTCAAATCAAAGTTCCCATTCAGAAGTAATTTTTTTAAAATTGTTATTTTAGCTTGTTTGGAAGCTCAAATGGCAAAAAAATGTGTTTTTTGTGATTTTCTCAAAAATCAACATCACCATCATGTTCCTTGTGAAAATGCCTTTCTGGAAATGTATACTTTTATTAACTTTAAACACTTTGTTAAAAAGTTATGATACAAAATAAACTTGCAAAATGTAAAATTGAGTAGCATTCTGTCCCCCCCCCCCCCTCCCTTAAAGGAGACTACAATTGGTTCCATGTAAAATTAGAAAACAAATTATGATAACCTAATAAGGAAAAAATTAGAGTAATCAAATATTTTAAAGAAAAAAACCAATATTGTTGAAGTTATCAAATTTCCTACATATCAAAATTGTATGGTATGCGTGCAGAGAGTGCACATAACTAAGCAAAGACACCAAAATGGACGGCGCACATGTTGATTAGTAGTGCTACTTGGTGTTTATGTGATGTGAAAAGATCAGGGGCGATTTCACTAACATTAAAATGCATCATTAACGCATCATAGACTGAATCCACGCATCATAGACTGAATCCACGCATCATAGACTGAATCCATCGTTTACTTAGAATTACCCCTTGACCCTTGGCAACGTTACGAAAGCTTTTAATTTTACCTGTGCAAATTCTTATATCTTCTTATGGTGCGTTGTACATTTACGGATGTTTTTTTACGTCTTTGTGTGATCCAATCTAACTACGAGTTAAACCCTTAGTAGCTACGATTCATCGTAATTTTGAAAATCGACCCGAGGTTTCTATATTACGAGCAGTGATGAACTTGTTTTCCAATACGTTCCAATTTCCATGGCTTGTAGGAAATATAATTTTCAATAAAAATGTTTATTTTCATTAAATTTATTCTTGATGGTGCCAACTGCATGTCTATTCAATCCAAGTTAAAATATATCTAATTTAATTGGTACGCTGCTCTGCATATTATTACAGCAAAGTTCTTATGCATTGTAGTAAACAATGATTAAAAATAACATTCAATAAAAGCCTACAAGGCACTGGTTTGTGAGAGCATCTTAGAATGATGATGATGCCAAGATTGGTGGTTTAGAATAATACTGTATAAGTGATATTTTTCGCGCTACATTAATTTTCGCGCTTTTTGCGCAACATGAAAAAAGCGCGAAAAATAAATGCACCGTGAAAATTAATGTGTATTTGTTGCAAAGGAAATTCCATACTAGCCCAGTGTTCATGTGCGCGAAAATATAAACGCATGAAATGGTCCAAATTTGGCTGTGTGCGAAAATTACTGAGCGTGAAAATATTACCTATCAACTATTGAGTTTTTTTTATTTTGCAGGATTCTGGGTCAGAGTATGGTATGGATGATGATGATGCCTTATCAGACTGGAACCTAAGTAAGTTTGCACTTTTTGTCCCCGCTGAACGAGTGTCCCCGCCGAACGAGTTTGGCTCGTTCGGAATGAGGACTAGATAATGAGCTCCGTCCGTGTGTCAGTGTGTACTTGATGAAAATGTTAACCCAAATGCTAACCTACATTTTCTCAGAGACCGAGGGTCCCACGTTTCTGAAACTTGAGTGGGTGGTTTCCCCTTCACTGTCCAAAGATCAAGTTTGTATTGGTTAGTGGATCAAAGGTCATCAGGGGTCATTAAAGATCAAAGGAGGTCAATGGGGTAAACCTTAGTGTATGGACATAAAAAACCATAAAGCTGTATTTATGGATTATATAGCTCAATGTGCATTACTGATCTCCGCATTTGGCGGGGAAATATTTTATGCATTGAGACATTTTGCCTTCATTCTCTAACAATTTTGTTGTACATTTGAATTTACAGGGAAGTGTTCTGCAGCAGCGTTAGATGTGTTAGCCAATGTGTTCAGAGATGAATTAATGCCCGTCCTCTTGCCGATCCTGAAGGAGACACTATTCCATCCAGACTGGGAAGTGAAAGAATCGGGAATTCTGGTGTTGGGTGCCATCGCAGAAGGTAAGATTTGTTATGTGGTTACGGGGATTGTATTAGCAAGATCTATGTGTTTGCCACCACAATTTGGAGAAAAACACTTCCTTTCTAGAAGTGTGGGTTTTTCGATATATTGAGATGGAGTAAGCTTAAAAGCAGAGACGTCTGTGCTTAAAACATGGCTATTTTCATGGCCAATTTCAAACTTTTGGTTTCATTTTATGACAAAAATGGTACATTTTAGTGTTCACAAAAGACGATTTATCATTCCTCTATCTGATTTTTACCTCAATTGCTCAGAATCTGAGCATTTTATGTGAAATTTCAGAGGTTTTCTCCTTGACATTTCGAAGTTGTTTTGTTGACATTGCATGTGTGACAGTAGAGGGGGCTATGTCAGCTTATTTAACAGTTAGAACATGGATAATTTATAGCTTGGGTTTTAATTTGACACGGCGCGGCGATCGTGATTTGATCTTGATAAAAATGGAAGTTTAAAAACCACAGATTAATAAAAAAAATACTAATTACTTTCTTAAAAAATCATATGTTGCCGCCCATGAATCGTTTCAGTTAAAGGTGATGCACATGAAAATGTTAATAATAGATAATATTTGGTGAAAATTCACATAAAATCCAAGAGAAAGGTGGATTGAACACATGTCACGGTTAACCGTTTGAAACAGTTTGTAAACGTTTACGGCAGTTCCGTTCGTGTACACAGTCCCAACGTTACTCACAGCGTGTTATGATTGTTTCAGAGTAGCTGTGGCTTTCAATAAAGAGTTTTTGGTTGTTTGATGCGGCAATTGCGTGAAAAAAAGTCTGTCATACTACGCGAGGTCATACGCTTGTTTACTCCACACATTTGTTGCGTTCAAAATTTCATGACGTGTAGGAAATTTAATGATTTCAATAATAGTCTTACTGAGAAAAAGGCTTTCTTAGACCATTTCATATTGAAATTTTGTGTAATTTTTGTATTGCTTCAAAGTTTTTAGGTAATTCAAAACTGCATGTATATTATATTTTTATTAATTGTACATTATTAAGTTTATAAGGAAAGGAAAACACATCCTGTGTGTGTTTGGACTTCACAGTCTATTTTTCTTTTCCTTGATTGTCATATAATTGCATACATTGTTTGGTATTTATGATGATTAAATAAATATTAACCCTTACTCTCGCACGCTTAAATACAGTCGTAAGTCCGAATACGTCATGAAAAAATTTCCGGTTCCCCCTGGCATTCGAACCCCTGACCCCCGCTATCCCGATCCAATGTCCAGCTATGCCAAGCCACCGAGCGTGGCCTGCCCGGGCAGCAATTCCCTCCGCATTTATATCCGCCGTCTGTGACGTATTCGGACTTCTTGATTTCTTACTGTAGTACTTTGTAGTACGTAGGAGGGTAAGGGTTAATATTGTTGCTTGTTAACTTGAACCAATCAAATTCTGTCTTTTATTTCAGGTTGTGCCAATGCCATGGTCCCACACTTACCAGAACTCATCCCATTCTTAGTTCAGTGTCTAGCAGAGAAGAAAGCGCTTGTTAGATCTATTACATGTTGGACACTCAGTAGATACTCACACTGGATTGTCAACCAGCCACATGACAACTACTTAAAACCGCTCATGTCAGAGGTATGTTGAACTCATCCCATTCTTAATTCAGTGTCTTTTTATTTTGTTTCACACGCAAAACGTGTCTGCGTTTCAAGTAGCGTGTATTGCGATTTGCTCTGATCTAAGTATACCAATTGTGCCGCTAATCCGTTGTGAAAACTCTTGAAGTGTGGAATGCCGGATGTCAATATCTCACCCTCAAGAGCGACAGTCCAAGATGGCTGCCGTCCCATAGGATTTACATGGCGGTGAAATCAAAATTATGTACAAGGTACCATTTTTTTGCCTAATATTGACCCCATTTGTTTTTGTTTTGTCACAGCTATTAAAGAGAATACTAGACACCAACAAACGGGTACAGGAGGCAGCTTGCAGGTAAGTAACAGAATTACCGTACTGACTCGAGTAATGTCCCACCTTTTTTGAATGTGAACTTCAGTCAAAGTTTGTTATGGGACTTTGCGCGAGGACACATGAGCGAGTTTGAACTAACCGGTAGATCTACCGATGGAGGTAAACAAAGAAAAACGTGACAGTGAATTGACCGAGCTAGAGGGATCAAATCAATCTATTCGTTGTAATATTGAGAATCGAAGATTTCAGAATTCAGTTCATTAAATATTCTGTAAAATTATGCTGAAGAGTTTTTTCAATAAAAAACTTACATAAATTTATAAATAGATGTTTAATGTGGTCATACTATTTTTGTGGCTTCGATTTAGACAGACGCCAGGTCACAATCACAATTGCGCATGTATACCAAGTATGATAGAGCATGCTCTGTTTTAATTTTACCATTATATAAACGTAAACATCACCATCTGTTGACGATGTCATCAACAGATGGCGATGTTTAAAACAAAACATAAAGAAAAAGCTTATTCATCGGCGATCTTGCCACTGCATCCGATGCGTCCGCGTATTTTTATCACGCTCGGATGGCTAAAGCCACCCTCCCGCGATAAAAATACGCAGACGCATGGATGCATCGTTGTTGATTCGCGATGAACAACTCTGTGGCGTGTTTGAATACCTAAATCATATGATATGTGTATACCATGTCAGTCAAAAAACAAAAAGAGTTAACTTAGAAGTAATGTTTTTTTTATATAATAGCGCATTTGCAACTCTAGAGGAAGAGGCCTGTACAGAATTAGTCCCATATCTTGGATGGATTCTTCAGACACTGGTGTTTGCATTCAAGAAGTACCAACACAAGAACTTGTTGATCCTCTATGATGCTATCGGGACATTGGCCGATTCGGTGGGACATCATCTCAACAAACCAGTAAGTCTGTTCGATAGGGACTGGTATACTGTATTCTTATAATGTATTGAGATGTTGGTGACTTTCATTGTTTCAACAAGCCAATAATGAGTTACATGCCTTGCTAGATGAGTAAAACCATAAAGATCAATTTTGAAGTTAGGAAATGGTTGAAACAATGCTAGGAACAGTAAGAGAGGTAAAACACTCTACTCGTTATGAAAAACTCTACTCATTATGAAAACAAATTTGATCTTATGTACAGGTATGAGTCTTCTTCATTTTGAACCGATGCCTTAACATCCCCTCTTAAAAACCGCTATCTCTCATAAACTGTGCATTTGGACGGATGCTCTCTGAATAATGTTCATGGGATGATGGTATAAACAGAATCTAGACAGTGCTGTATGTATGTGTTCTGTCAAAGAAGAAATCGAGTCAAAATCAAATTATGACTTTGTTTTTACTATACATTGTAGTAAAAGAATATCTGATTTCATCATTGTTATTTGTGTCACTTTTTTTCCTGAAAGGAATTTATCAACATGCTGATGCCACCCCTAATCGAAAAATGGAATCATCTGAAAGACGAAGACAAGGATCTTTTCCCCCTGCTGGAATGCCTCTCATCCGTAGCCACAGCCCTGCAGTCAGGATTCCTGCCTTACAGCGAGCCCGTCTACCAAAGATGCGTGACCTTAACGGAAAAGACGCTTCTACAAATTAATGTAAGTAATGGATACTCATTAGTCTTTTTATAAGGCCAAAAAAAAAAATTGTTCAAAAATTTAAAAAAAAAAAAAAATAGGGTCAGGAAAGCACCCCATTTTGCTCAGAAATATTTTGAAAATAGTGTAAAATGCACCCAAATTTCATAATTTAGGTGCTTTAAAAAAAATTATTTAAAAAAAAAAAATTCTCCGACCGACCGACTCATTTTTTCAGAAATTCTACTTGAGGGCAACACAACAATTTTTTTCCTTGGCCTAATGTAGGGTTGTAGTTGTATATATGTTATTGTTTCAAATAAATTTTGGACATGAACATGACAATACCAGACCTGGACAATACAAACGTAGCCTCTGCGTATCCACAAGTTGTGACAAAACAGTACATTGAAAAGTAAGCAACATTATCTCCAGTCAATAATTCATACTGCTGCGACATAGCCTGCAATTTTAAGCGTTTTGTATTTGTGAAAATTGCGCATGCAATCGTGTTACCCAAGGCTCTTTAATTTTTTGTGCGGAAATTACTTCAAACAATAGTAGTTGGTTTAATATATTGAATTCATTTTGTTTAGTGTCGATCAAAAAGAAGGTTTTGCAAATACGATATGGACATGCCTATTTTTGTTTTTTGGGGGTTTTAACAGCAAACTGGAATACTGGCCTCATTAAAAAGGTGCGCATATATTTCAAAGAGAAAAGACAGCTTCTAGCAAGAGGTCAGACATGTAATTACTGTCTTTTTAGTGATGGTCAAAGCATAGTTTGGTCTCATTTTCAAGTTGTATTCTCTAGCTATCGTAGTCCTTTCTTGGCACGTTCAACGTTGACTTGTCATATCTATTTTTTGTCCACAGGAATGCAACCAGAATCCCGATGCCATAGAGCCGCCAGATAAAGATTTCATGATTGTTGCTCTAGATCTACTGAGTGGCCTTGCAGAGGGCCTCGAAGGACAAATGGAACAGCTGGTAGCACCCGGCAATATCATGACATTGCTGTTTCAATGTATGCAGGTAAGGATTCAATGATTGTGGCTCTAGATTAGTCCATCTAGATGGACCTTGCAAGCGAACGCGAAGCGTGAGGTCCATCAACTTACAACAAATCCTGCCTTGGAAATCCAAGGCAAGTGAAATATGACACCAGCCTTTAACTCAAGAAAGGGCAGGTTGTAATAACCAAAAACCTTTGCATTTCTTCTTTTATTCAAGTCTGAGCAAAATATAACCATCTATTACATAAAAACTCTGTTTGTTTAGCTAGCATTGGCTGGTCACCCTTTTTCTGTCAGTGAAACCCAGCAGGGGGTTTGGTGTGTAAGTTGATGGACCCCGCGCCTGCGGCGCTCGCTTGTGAGGTCCATCTAGATGGACTACTCTAGATCTACTTAGTGGCCTTGCAGAGGGCCTTGAAGGACAAATAGAACAGCTGGTAGCACCTAGCAATATTATGACATTGCTGTTTCAATGTATGCAGGTAAGGATTCGATAATTGTTGCTTTAGATAGAACAACTTAGCGGTCTTGCAGAGGGCCTTGAAGGATAAATAGAACAGCTGGTAGCACCCGGCAATATCATGACATTGCTGTTTCAATGTATGCAGGTAAGGATTCAATGATTGTGGCTCTAGATTAGTCCATCTAGATGGACCTTGCAAGCGAACGCGAAGCGTGAGGTCCATCAACTTACAACAAATCCTGCCTTGGAAATCCAAGGCAAGTGAAATATGACACCAGCCTTTAACTCAAGAAAGGGCAGGTTGTAATAACCAAAAACCTTTGCATTTCTTCTTTTATTCAAGTCTGAGCAAAATATAACCATCTATTACATAAAAACTCTGTTTGTTTAGCTAGCATTGGCTGGTCACCCTTTTTCTGTAAGTGAAACCCAGCAGGGGGTTTGGTGTGTAAGTTGATGGACCCCGCGCCTGCGGCGCTCGCTTGTGAGGTCCATCTAGATGGACTACTCTAGATCTACTTAGTGGCCTTGCAGAGGGCCTTGAAGGACAAATAGAACAGCTGGTAGCACCTAGCAATATTATGACATTGCTGTTTCAATGTATGCAGGTAAGGATTCGATAATTGTTGCTTTAGATAGAACAACTTAGCGGTCTTGCAGAGGGCCTTGAAGGACAAATAGAACAGCTGGTAGCACCTAGCATAAGGAACCACATTGGTATTTTTCACACAATAAACTATTAAGGTATAGCACTCATGATTCGTCTCTCGTTTAAAGTAAATCATAATTCAATTATTAAAAAGATAACATCTTTATTTTGGTGTTGCTTATTGAAATTCATTACATACTGCAAAATCTCATTGTCGATTATCATGAATAAGGGTCCAGTTTCTCAGTCGGGATTTGACTGTACTGTTGTAGTGTATCATGACAGTTGAAATAATTTGTTGAATATCAGTATCAGCCCTGCCTCCCCATTCATGTTGTGATGAGCTACTTGTCAGTTTTTCGTTGGTTATCATTCTTCCAATAAACAAACCTTTTGTATCGTTACCGTTACAGGATAGGATGCCGGAAGTGAGGCAGAGTTCCTTTGCTCTACTAGGTGATCTAACAAAAGCTTGCTTTCAACATGTCAGACCTCATATAAGTAAGTAACCAATATGTGGGCTGCTCTGGCAAAATGAAAGAAAAGTCACAAAATATCTATATTTTGAATAAATGGCATCTAAAGTAGAAATAGGGTGAAAAAGTCAAATTTTGTTTTTTGACATAAAACGCCTCCATGCATTTTTGTGTTTACCTGAAACCTAAAGTTTTTAAGGTCAAGTTTGCCGAGAAGTGCCATTATTAATGGTTGATTGATTTCATGTTGCTATTATACGCTGTAGTAATCAGTATCTTTGATATAGATTTGCAGCTAATTTTCATTTCCAGATTTTCAGTGAACTGCTTTGGATTTCAATCTCCAAAGAGCGGACAACCGGGCATCTTGTTCATATCCGGGACCTTGGTCGGATATTGCGCGGTGAAAGCAATTGCCGACTAAAAGTAATTTATACATATTTTTTGTACATATGTTGAAACAGAGCCTATAACTTTCAGTGGACCCATACAAATAATGAAGCTCAGATTGCGTGTTACCAAAACCTTTGGTGACGTTTGTGAAAGTAAGTCCCTTTGACAAATATCAGTTTCTGGGATTTCTCATTGATCTTTTGTTTAGGGGTTGGTTTTGAGGAGTTGATGTATTTTATGTTTTACATCTTTCTGTAGTACATAAACCAACATTATTTGGAAATTACTGAATTACTCTTTTGTTTAGAACAAAATGAATTAACTACATGATCTGGAGTCGTAACCTTGGACATTTGGGTGGGAGGATAGATTCATTTTGTTGCTGTCGGTGTATTCAACATTTTGGAAGATTTTATTGATTATAGTTTCAATTAGAAACTCATAAACATTGTTAAGAATCAAGAAGAATATAATAAACAAAAGAAGAAAAAGGGAACAGATATGTATAAAACAGTCGATGCTGCTTAATTGGGATCCTCTTAAGGGGATTTTGGGTTAATTGCCGTATTCAGTCAGGGAACCGTTTTTTATGTACAAAACTGACCTGTTAATTTAGGACATTCCTCCTGATAAACGG
>JXSR01S011506.1:20504-30967 GCA_000969725.1 Ophiothrix spiculata
TCAAGGTCAAAAGGTCATCTGAGGTCAAATTTCCAAAATTGTTCAAAAAGTTGACATGAGGTCATCTGAGGTCATGTTGAGGTCAAGGTTATAACTCATGAACACCTGACCCCACATGGATTAAACTTTTACCATAGAAAGTACTTGACCCAACGTCACTCCTACCCTATCCTACTCCACCCCACAACTGAATGATGATTAAGTAGGTGGTCGATAAAAAATTCTGTTGAAATCTCAGCAAAAATCACAATCTATTCAAGAGGTCACTAGAATTCTGTCACTGTGTCCACTTTTTGTCAGCTCAAGAATTTGAGCTTAAGAATCAGCTTAAAAGTGTTTTGAAACAAAGCACTTACAAACTATAGAAATACTCTTTATGATTTAATAAAGAGTATTTCAATAGTTTAGCAGAAGATTCAGAATCATAGCCGAGGACATTATAATAGAATATAAACAAGGAAATAAGACTGTTTTTTGGTTCTTGGAACTGGAAGGAAAGGGGGGGGGGGGTATCTCAAATTAATGTCCATTTCTTCATTTTTTATCTTGCTGGCGGTCCACTTTGGATTTGCAATAGTTTCACCTCTACATCTAATGATTTAGAAAATTACAAAAAAAAAAAATAAATAAACAAATTGGATAAAGTAAAAAGAATCAACTTGTTTATGTTCCTTTCCTCCTTGTTTGACAGCCAGCTAAAAGTTTCTTGTTGGTTTAACACATCAACCCAGAAGTTATGAAAGTGTTTTCCTCTTCCTATAGAAAGTTTGGCTGCATCAGAAATAAGATAGAAACAAGGAAAGAATGATTTTGAAACTCTTATATTCTACCACCAGTAAGATAAATGTTTCAGTCAGGGTTTGGTACAGGCTCAATACATTCATCATTGAATTCAACATGGCGATTACACAAAGTGGTAAATTGTTCGTTCTCTGGCATGCATTGCTTATGTTGTATGCAATGTGTACGCCAGAAGTATTTACTCTACAGCAGCATGAAGCAGAATATGCTGACTGTCAGATCCCGCAAGGCAGCTTGCCCTGTAAGGTGTGGAATTTCACCAATCTGGATTGTAGTAACAGGCAGTTAGATTGTATCCCACATATACCACATTCTAATATCTATCAAATGCTTAATCTCCATTGGAACTCTTTGTTGGTCATTCCTGATTATGGCTTCAGTGATTTTCACCAGTTGAAATATTTGGAGCTCTCTGCCAATAGTATATCATTTCTCCAACCTAAAGCCTTCAGTGGGCTGGAAGACCTGCAATATTTGGATTTATCCGGTAATGATTTATCAAGTACAGGTCTAGAGACATTCGAAAAACTTTCCAAATTACTTACATTAGATATGACTTCAAATTCCCAAGAAGTCTTAGAAGAACATAGTTTCAGAGGACTTGTAGCACTTCATCACTTGCGCCTATCTCAAAACAGCATAGCTGTTATTAAGGATTGCTCATTTTGTGGACTAAGGAATCTTTATACTCTTGACTTATCATTTAACTCGTTGGAGAGTCTAGAAGATTCTCCTTTTCGCGATCTGCTGTCTCTTTATACTCTTGACTTATCATTTAACTCGTTGGAGAGTCTAGAAGATTCTCCTTTTCGCGATCTGCTGTCTCTTTATACTCTTGACTTATCGTTTAACTCGTTAGGGAGTCTAGAAGATTCTCCTTTTCACGATCTGCTGTCTCTGAAAATTCTAAACCTTAAAGATAATTCTATGATTGTGCTAACTGATGCGACATTTACAGGTCTCAAAAATTTACAGTCTCTTCATATCAACGGTTTATACTTGAATGATAGTAGCATTACACCTTTTAATGAAACCCCATCCCTCCGTGTACTTGGTATGTCTGTCAGTTTTGCGGTTGATACAGATTATGTGGTCGATACATTGTTCAGCGGATTAATCAATTTAGAAAAATTGACGATAAGTACGTATTACTCCAATAGTAATTCTTATTACAACATATGTTCCCTTATTTCTTTGTCATCACTTGTATTAACAAATGGAAATATCGTCAAGGATAAATGCGTACAAAATGTACCACTGCTAAATTTTAAGTACAATGGTGATGTAATTATCAACCCTCCATATTTCTTGTTACCACATCTTATATATTTGTCAATCGGCATATCATCAAACATATCGAATGCCATGAAAGCGTTGCAATCACTGAATTCACCAATTCAGAAATTAGTATTTAGCTTTTTCATAGATCTCACGTTACATTCATCAACATTTGAAGTTTGTAGTAAATGGAGTGACTCTCTGCATCATCTGGAGATCTATTGTTGGTCCGCATGCACTAATGTGACATTCAAGGCTGAATCTTTTAGGTGGTTTTCACAACTCCGTACTCTAACCATTCAAGGCTTGGTGGCACCATTTGTGTTTCATAAGGACACTTTTAAAGGTCTAAATATTTTAGAACAATTGATATTGACAGAAGTGAGATCTGAAATTTTTGCCTCGGGAGCGCTTCAGATATTTAGCAATTTTAACACATTAAAAGTTTTGAACTTCAAAAATGGACGACTGACTGGTGAAATTTCAGGTAACCAACTCTGCAACATATCGTCATCGCTGCAGACAATAGATTTATCTCTTAACTCGTTTGACAGTTCTTCTGGTTCTGGTTACTTCCCATGTACACTACTAAAGTTGCAGACATTATGGATAGATTACATGCATTTTGAAGACAGTTTGAATTTCAACATCATGTGTCAAAGCACCCCAAATGTAACTACATATAGTGCTGTTGATACTGGTACTTTAAATTTTGAAACATGTAGCGTTGATACCTGTAGGTGTCCTAAGCTAAGTTTTTTGGATTTGTCAGGAGATTACCTTTACTTTGAACCTAAGAACAAAGTTTATACACCTTCACTAGAAGAACTGCACATGAGCAGGTGCAGTCTCGAAAATATAAAAATTATGAACATTTTCATAACACAGCACCTTAAACACCTGGATTTAAGCCATAACCTAATTGCCTATATTGATGAGCAAATTTCAGATCGTAATTTTGCCAATCTGATTTATCTTGATTTGTCTTACAATGAGCTGACGTCAATAAGTTTGAACTTTCTGCAACATTTCAAAGGAAATGTAATGGACTATGAAGATGGTTTCTCTAGAGCTTATACCTCTAAATCAAAGATTTCCTCGTTGGAGTACCTCAGTTTAAGTGACAACCAGTTTGAATGTGACTGTGACATACAGTCTTTAGCAAAGTGGTTAATAAAGAATAAAGTGGTTCGGCTTATTTCGTATGATAGCATTAATGATGATTTCTGCTGTGTTTCACCGTACACAGTCAAAGGACTCAGTATTACAGAAGTTGACTTGGACTACTGTAAATCATACATGTGGCTTTACATCACCGTTGTAACAGTCTGTTTAACCATCATAATTCCTGTGACTTTCTTGATCATCTGGTATCGTTGGCACATTCAGTATCGACTTTTCTTGCTCTTCAACAGAAGAAGAAACCATCAAAATTATCTTGTCAACGACGACGATGCTGCTGATCAAATAGATGATGATGAAGGTGGTGTGCCTCGTTATGATGCCTACGTGACGTACCATCGTGACGACGAAGACTGGGTAGATGAACAACTTGTCGCGAACATTGAGGAGGGTGAAGAACCATTCAGATTGTGTCTTAGAACCAGAGACATACGTGCAGGGAGGTTGATTTTTAATGAGCTCTCCTTGCATATACAAAGAAGTCGCAAAATTCTTGTGATACTGTCACCACGCTTTGTTGAAGATAATTGGTGCTATTTTGAGTTAAATATGGCCCATCACCGAGTGATAGAAGAAAACCGCAATGTCATGATCTTCATCATCTTAGAAAAAATCCCAAATAAGAAGCTAACACTTTTATTAAGACAACTGTTCTGCAGAGTGCAAGTTTTTAGATGGCCTGGTGATCGATATGGTCAGCGTTTGTTTTGGCAACGAGTCAGGGAAGAACTGAAAAGACCAGTGCCTTTAGATCGTCGTTTTAATATTTAGATGTGATTACAAACAGTGGGAGGGGGAAGATAAGGCTTTTTTTGTTGTTATTGTTACTCCTCATTTGTGACTTGATCAAGGGGAATGGTCAAAGTTGGTAATATTGATTTTGAGAGACAAATCAACGAAGGCAGAACCGTTGGTGACGTTTGTGAAAGTAAGAGTCTCTTTGACAGTTTCTGAGATTTCTCTCTGGTCTCTTTTTTTGAGGGGTTGGTTTTGAGGAGTTTGAGGTATCTTTTATGTTTTATATATTTCTGTACTTACCTAAACTAACATTATTGGGAATTACTGAATAACTGTTTGATTCAGCACAAATGAATTAACCACATGATCTTGAGTCGTAACCGTGGACATTTCCAGAGAGGGGTGGAAGAATAGATTCATCTTGATGCTGTCGTTATACTCAACATTTTTGAAGATTTTTTTATCATAGTTTCAATTAAAAACTCATGAATATTGTTATAAGAATCAAGAAAAATATAATAAACAGAAGACGTAACAAGAAACTGATATGTGGAATCGTAATCCTCTTATTGGTTATTTGACGTTTCTTTGAAATATGTACAAAATTGACCTGTTAATCAGGACATTCCTCCTGATAAACGGGATAATTTTTTGGCAAAATGCATAAATTTGATGTTAATTTTCTAAAATTATGATGATACGTTTAATTTCATGCGAGTAAATTGCAAATTTATATGAGACAAAAATCTAAAACTACAATCAAAAATTCTGTTGAAAATCTCAGCAAAAATCTTAATCTATTCAAGAGGTCTCTAAAAATTTTTCACTGTGTCCACTTTTTGTCAGCTCATGGATTTAGTGTATACTTTAGTGTGAAAAAATCTCACTTATGGCGATTTCTGTATTTTGCTTAATCAGGATATTGTTGCTACTCCCGAGGCGTCAACTGTATTTCAATACTGTAGAAAACATTAGGTGTACTTTTTAGATCATTTGTTTGTTGGTTCCCCTGTAAAATGTTAAAGTGTCACGTCCACCCTTATTTGGAAAGTTTTGCCATGTCAAATCTAAGATAGCAAACAAGGAAACTGCACTTTTGAAACCATATATATTCTACCATCATTGAGATACGTGTAACAGTTGTTCACTGTATTCCTCATCGAATTCAATATGGCGATTATACAAAGTGTGAGGCTGGTTGTTCTCTGGCATTTGCTGTTTATATTGCTTGCATTATGTGCACTAGATGTGTCTATTCAACAACAACAATATAAACATGCTGTCTGTCAAATTCCACACGGAAGATTACCCTGTAAGGTGTGGAATGTCACCAATTTGGATTGCAGTTACAGGCAGTTGGATTGTATCCCCCAAATACTATACCGTACAAATGCTTGATCTATGTTGGAACTATTTGTCAGTCATTCTTGAGTATGGTTTTAGTGATTTTCACCAGTTGAAAAATTTAGACCTGACTTAGAGTGGCTTTTCAGATCGCCATCCTAAAGCCTTTAGTGGGCTAGAAGATCTGTTCATAGCATTTGAATTTATCATTAAATTCTTGATCAGGCATTGATGTGCCTCATTTAAAACCTTGAGGGATTTTGTTACGCTCTACCTTTGGGGTAAAAAAGGTTTTGCAAAACTGTGCCAGTGATGTAGGAGAAATATTTTCTTTCTTTTACTGAAACTAAAGGTGTTTTCAAACTAAAGTATTTTGAAACTAAAAGTGTTTTGAAACAAAGCACTTACATACTATCGAATTACTCTTTATGATATAATATATCATAAAGAGTAATTCAATAGTTTAGTAGAAGATTCAGAATCACAAGGATATTATAATAGAAAATAAACAAGGAAATAAGACTGTTTTGGTTCTTGGAAGGAAGGGGGGGGGGGGGTACCTCAAATTAATGTCCATTTCTTCATTTTTTATCTTGCTGGTGGTCCACTTTGGATTTGCAAAATGGTTTAATAGTTACTTTCACCTTTACTTTAAATTTCACCTCTGCATCTAATCATTAAAAAATAAAATCAACAAAACAAAAATGAATAAAGTAAAAAGAAACGCTCCCCTGGTTGTTTTACAGCCAGCTAAAAGTTTCTTGAAGGTTGAATCCATCAACCCAGAAGTTATGAAAGTGTTTTCCTCCTCCTATAGAAAGTTTGGCTATGTCAGAAATCAGATAGAAACAAGGAAATAATGATTTTGAAACTCTTATATTCTACCACCAGTAAGATAAATGTTTTAGTCAGGGTTTGGTACAGTGGCTCAATTCAATCATCATTGAATTCAACATGGCGATTGCACAAAGTGGTAAATTGATTCTTCTCTGGCATGTATTGCTTATATTGTATGCAATATGCATACCAGAAGTATTCACGCAACAGCAACGCGAAGCAGAATATGGCGACTGTCAGATTCCGCAAGGCATCTTACCCTGCAAGGTGTGGAATTTCACCAATCTGGATTGTCATTGCAGGCAGTTGGATTGCATCCCACATGTACCACATGCTAATACCTATCAAATGCTTGATCTCAATTGGAACCTTTTGTCGGTCATTCCTGATCATGGCTTCAGTGATTTTCGCCAGTTAAAAGATTTGGATCTCTCGGCCAATCTTATATCAGATCTCCATCCTAAGGCCTTCAGTGGGCTAGATGATCTGCAGCATTTGAATTTCGCATTAAATTCTTTATCAAGTACAGGACAAGAGACATTCAAAGAGCTTTCCAAATTACATACATTAGACCTGTATCATAACAAGCTGGCTGTCATTGAGAAATGTTCATTTTGTGGACTTTGGAATCTAGCATCTTTAAACATATCAAACAATAATTTGCTGCGTCTAGAAGGTTCTCCTTTTTCTGATCTGCTGTCTCTGATCACTCTAGACCTTGATGGTAATGATATGATTATACCAACTGATGCAACATTTAGAGGCCTCAAAAAATTACAGTCTCTTCATATCAAAAGTGTACTTTTAAATGATACTAGTAATAGTATAACACCGTTTTATGAAACCCCATCTCTCCGTGTACTTCATATTTCTTTCAAGTTTACGTCTGATTCAGATTATGTGGTCGATAAATTTTTTAGTGCATTGAATAATTTAGAAAACTTGACGATAACTACAATAGATGACCAATTTAATTCTTATTACAACATTTGCTCTCTTGTTTCGCTTACATCTCTAGTATTGGATTTAAATATTGTCAAGGACAAATGCGTACAAAATGTACCACTACTATATTTTGTATACAGTGGTGATGTAATGATCAACCCACCATATTCCGTGTTGCCAACCCTTATATACTTATCAATCGACATACATCGAAACATACCAGATGCCATGAAAGCTCTGCAATCACTAAATTCACCAATTCAGCAATTAGTGTTTGCTTTTTACACAGATCTTATTTTGCATCCATCAACATTTGAAGTATGTAGTAAATTGAGTGACTCTCTGCAGTATTTGGAGATTCGTTGTTTGTCTGGATGCACTAATGTGACATTTGGGACTAAACCTTTTAAGTGGTTTACACAATTGCGTATTCTACTCATACAAAGCTCTCAAGACTTTAAAGCACCATTCGTGTTTCATGAGGACACTTTCAAAGGTCTGAATGTTTTGGAACAATTAATTGTAATTGATTTTTTTAATGGTGATGATATATTTTCCTCAGTGCTTCAGGCATTTGGCAGTTGCAACACATTAAAAGTTCTGAAGATAATACCTTTTTGGTATATTGGTAAAATCTCAGGTGATCAACTCTGTAACATATCTTCATCATTGCAGATAATAGATTTATCACACAGCAGATTTGACAATTTTCCTGAAAGCTTACCATGTACTTTACCAGACTTACAGACATTTGTAATCGGGCTTGGATCTATTATGTTGTATAATTTCACTTCTGTGTGTGAAATGTCCCCAAATCTAATTAAATATACAGCTAAACATGTAGATACTGTCAATTTTACAACATGTAATGTTGATACATGTAGGTGTCCTAAGCTTAGTTTTTTGGATTTGACAGGAAATGCTCTTGTTTTTGTACCTAAGAACAAAGTTTATACACCCATATTAGAAGAATTGCATGTAAGCTCTTGTGGTCTCAAAGATATAGACAGTTTGAACATCTTCATGTCAGATCAACTGAAAAACCTGGATTTAAGCCATAACGAAATTGCCTATATTGATGAGCAAGTTTCAAGTCGTTATTTTGCCAATCTTACGCGACTTGATTTGTCTCATAATAAGCTGACGTCATTAAGTTTTGATATTTTGCAGCATTTCAAGGGTAATATGATTTACAACAAAGATGTTATTTCTAGAGCCTATGCTTTGAAATCAGAGTTTCACTCATTGAAGTACCTCGATTTAAATAACAACCACTTTGTCTGTGACTGTGACATGCAGCCTTTAGCAACGTGGTTAATGGTCAATAAAGTGGTCAAACTTGTTACATATAATAGTTATCGTAATGAATACTGTTGTGTTGAACCATACACACTTAGAGGGCTCAGTATAACAGAAATAGACTTGGATTGTAAATCGTATATGTGGTTGTACATCGCAGTTGGAATAATTAGCATGTCAGTCATAATTCCTACAACTATCTTGATCATCTGGTATCGTTGGCACATTCAGTATCGACTTTTCTTGCTCTTCAACAGAAGAAGAAACCATCAAAATTATCTTGTCAATGATGATGTTGCTGCTGATCAAATAGATGATGATGAAGGTGGTGTGCCTCGTTATGATGCCTACGTGACGTACCATCGTGACGACGAAGATTGGGTAGATGAACAACTTGTCGCGAACATTGAGGAGGGTGTAGAACCATTCAGATTGTGTCTTAGAACCAGAGACATTCGTGCAGGGAGGTTGATTTTTAACGAGCTCTCTTTGCATATACAAAGAAGTCGCAAAATATTGGTGATACTTTCACCGCGCTTTGTAGAAGATAATTGGTGTTATTTTGAATTAAATATGGCGCATCACCGAGTCATAGAAGAAAACCGCAATGTCATGATCTTCATCATCTTAGAAAAAATACCAAATAACAAGCTGACACTTTTATTAAGACAACTGTTCTGCAGGGTGCAAGTTTTTAGATGGTCTGGTGATCGATATGGTCAGGGTTTGTTTTGGCAACGAGTCAGGGAAGAATTGAAAAGACCAGTACCTTTAGATCGGCGTTTTGATGTTTAGATGATAATATGTGACCCATCATATCGAAAGGTACCTACCTTAAGAAAGATTATATTTTAAGCTTTAAAATGACACCTCGCTTTTAGTCATTAGATGTTCGATTGCAAAGTTACATCCAAATTGGTAAAAGGCATCAATCTTATTCAGAAAACTATAGTTCTGAGAAAATAGAGTTTAAAGTTTCTGTACTGGTAAGACTTGGAATGGAGAAAGGATTTTTATCTCGGTTTTTAAAACATTTGTCTTATGTTTTGGATGTTGGAACCTGATTAATATGATAAAATACACTTCAAAGGAAACGTTTCTGATGAAATTAGAAATTCGACCTTGGACATGATTTTTGACTATGCTTAGCTTCAATGGCCCATATAATTTACCATGTCGACCTTAAGATACCTTTCGATATGATGGGTCACATTTGTCTTATGTTTTGGATGTTGGAACCTGATTAATATGATAAAATTCACTTCAAAGGTAACATTTAGACTGATAAAATTAAAAAATCTTCTTTGGCATGATGTTTGACTATGCTCAGCTTCAATGGCCCGTATCTTGTAATTTACTATGCCGACATTAAGGTACCTTTAGATATGACGGGATACATATATACAATCGTTGGAAGGGGAAGAGTATGTGTTGCTACTCCACATTTATTGATCACTCTCCCTAGTAACGTTCGTCATAGATGTTGATTCGTGGCTTTGAATCAGTTTTCAAATCACATTTCTTTTCATTTCACTTATCTCATTTTGCTCATTTTAGTGTCGTCTGAAAGATTAGCACAAAAGGGATTACTATGCTTTAGAAAGAATTTATCATAGACTGGCTATAGTCTGTAAATCTTGAAGTATGCAACATGCAATCAGACTCTGTTACAAGATCCATAGCATATCCCTTGTATTCTATAACATTGTGAACTGGTGGTTTTGTATTGTGTAAGCGACTAGTAATGATTGATTAGGATTGATTAAGACAAAATCACTGATAATTAATATTTTTTGTACATGAATCTTTCATGATTTTGGTATTTGGCTAAGTTTGTTGCTACCACATGGACAAACATTGAAAATAAGTTTCTTTGAATATTCAGCATGATTTGGTAAGTAGTTATAATTTGAAATATACGGACTAATTTACTTCCCCGTATGGTCCTTGGGTAGGAGCAAACATACGACCACTATGAGTTGGCTCAGATTTCAATTCAAACTTTTTATTTCAATATCTTTAAAAAAAAAAGGTAATTT
>JXSR01S011508.1:21215-31261 GCA_000969725.1 Ophiothrix spiculata
CCCCCCCGGATTCAAGAGTAAGTACACCTGGCCTGCATAGGATGAACTGTGTGTACTCAGTACATGGGGTAAGATGAAAAACTGAATATTTAACAGAATTTGGAGTACAGGGTGTCCCAGAAAGAATTTACTCCTAGCATTGGTGGGTCATAAATTTAAAACAATACAAAGAAATCAAGGAACTTGAAATATAATGTACAGGTCATAGACTAATTCATGTATGAAAATCATGTGATATGGTTCAATGGTTTAGATGATATGATCGATTGCGTTACAAGTGGTGTAAAAAGCTTCTGTCCAAATTTCAACACCGATGGTCATACAGATCTTTCCTTCAAAACTCAATTTAAAGCATAAATTTATTTTTCAAACTAAAGAAATACATTAAATATAAGATGTAGAGTGTTCATTAATCACCTATGTTATATTAAATTACATTTAGGATCAATTCATGGGTTCAGTGTCAGTGCTAAAATCAGTTGTTACCAATCATTAAAGAGAATACACATTTCAAGTATATGAAAGTGTGTGTAGGGGTTGAGTGGGGTGAAAAGTGAGTGCGTTTTATTTAGTAATTTAAAAACAATTATATGTTAGAATGTATTCAGTGAATCACATCGTACTTTTATTACACTTCCAGGGATAAACATAGTACCTATAATAGGTTAATTGACTTATAAGAAGCTGTTGATGCATGCAGATTGAACATTGGCTGTCTTTATTTGACACTGTCACTTTGCTGTGCAGTTCAACACCGTATTAAAGAGAAATTGTTCTCAGATTTGCTGTAATCCGAATATGTTTGGCAAGAGTTTCTAGAGGCGTGTTTTCACAAAGGTTTTTGCTTGGTTTAGAAGTCTCACGGCTAAAGTTAAACCAAGCGCTAAGCCAGAGTGTCTGTCCTCACTGTGAATTTAGACTCTAGTCTAGCGAGAGAGGTCAAAAACTTTTGCTAACCTTGAGTCTAAATCTTACCTGAAGTGTCCCGTGACCCATAAAATGATTGACAAAGCGAGCCCATATTTGAAATCAGAAGACGTAAACAAAGATGGCGAGGCTTCGCACAAGAAGACCGATCTGTGCAGAATTTGGTCAATTATCAGTGCCGTAAAGTTCATGTTAGACAGTTCAAGTCAGATACTAGAGCTCTCTAGTCTTCAACCCAGCCGATAATTTATCACTTGAGAAACAGGCGGCAACATATGTGCCATGAAAGGAACAGCCCTGGAGAAAATCGAGTACAATTCTAGTACAAGATTGGAATGTGCTAACTTGGAACATCATTCGAGTACAGTTTAAAGGGACTAGCCTATATTCCACTTAGAATGAAAAAGTTATGGAAAAGCTTTAAATAAAGCTTAAAAGTGTAGTAAAATCCAAAAAAGTACAAAAATGTACACAGAAATGGCTCAAATTGACAGCGAATTGATTTGCAATACATCTATCTGTGATGGTGGTGTGACTATCCAGTGTTTTCTAAATCCTAAATTTGAACCACAGTCTGGATTTACCAGGTAAAAGATCAAATGAAGCTCTTGGAGATAAGTTAATTCATATCAAAAGAGAAACAATTTTATCAAAAATAATTTTGTTTACCCATCACATGTGTAGAAACAAGATCTTTTTAAGATTTGAAACTAGAAACACCTTATCAATCATTTTTTGGCGCCGGCTACAAAAAATACAGTTGGTAAATAATTTCATTTTTCTCCACTGTTACACAAATTAAGCGGAAAATACTGGTAGGATATGTTTGTATAATCATGTACTTTCGATACATGTGAAAAAAAATACAGTCAGAAAATCAGCGGACAGGATCTAGGCCAGTCCCTTTAAGTACAAAAAAAAGTGCAAACAATTTGTAGGCCTACTAGAATAATTGTACTAAAAGTGTACACGAATGATATTCCAAATGAGCACATTCCAATCTTGTACTAGAATTGTACTCGATTTCTACATGTATACAAGGCCCAGGGAGAATTGCTACGGTTTCATATCTTATATTCGCCACAGAAATACAGTGCAAAACTGCAATATAGCAGATATGCATGCACTGAAATGATGTGTGCAATCACCGATATCGCCAAAGGTCACATCATTAACTCTCGGTTGAAATAAAAGATCGCATCTTCACGGCGTTTTGACTCTCGGTTAAGACTCTCGGCTAAGCAAGATCAGCTTAACCGGAAAGTTAAACGCTACAGAATCTTACGGTTAAAATTCACTATTTAGACTAGAGGCTACAGAAATGAGTTGCATTCTGACGGCGCTTAGCCGAGAATTTAGACTAGAGACTAACAAATTTGGCGTTAACCGAGAGTCAGTGGGAACGCGCCTTAGGAAAGAAAGAAATTTGATAAAGAATGCATGTTAAGAAGTTCATGAAACTTATGTTAAACACATGCCGGTGAATTTACCAGCTAGAGCCAAACAGACCAGGCCTATACAGGGTTACAAGGTAGAACAGCTTGCTAACAAAATTTAATGCTGTATACGACATCTACATAAGATAATACAAGAGCTTACAAGAGATACAAACTTTTATTTTAAAATTGTCATGATCAGAGAATGGGTGTGTCTTTCTGGTACCTGGTCTTGCTAGGTTATCGGATTCATTAAATGCAGTAAAGCATCATTTTCATTCAGATTAATAGGATAGCCATTTACATATTATTTGGAAGGACAAATTTAGAGAAACACCTACTGAATCCCTTCAGAAAACCTGTGACTTGTCGTTCATGTCATAAAGAACGAGCATAATCCAAATCTGTCGACAATCTCTGTCATTTGATGTTAAGGAAATACTTGTTTGACAATCAATATTGAAACTTGGACAGAAGCCTTTTACACCATTTGTAACGCAAACAAGCATATCACCAAAACCATTGAACCATATCACATGATTTTAATACACAACCTAGTCTATGACCTGTAAATTTTGTAATTTTATTGTATTCTTTTCAAGTTATGACCCGCAGAATCTAGGAGTTAATTCTTTCTGGGACACCCTGTAGATAAAATAACACCCTTAGTTGCCTCAATTTTTATTTGATGCTTGTATTTTTTGCATATTTTCCTGACCTTGATATGTGCCTAATAATTCTTTAAAGCAGGGATTGTCCCAGTTCTTACAATGTGCTACATAAGTAAGAAAGGATTGCTAGCAAACCAGTAGTTTCAACTGCTTTAACCCTACGAACTTATTAAGTATCATCAATGTCTTCAAGTCTTCAATGTATTTAACTGCTAGAAGTGACTATTCACTATATACAGCAGTACTCTGGATCCTAGAGTTGATGACATATTTTGACATACGGTCGCGACTGCTGGGGAAGGTTCCCCTACTCTTATTTCGAACGGTGTGTCAGGCAGTGTGTCAGGCAGTGTGTCAGGCAGTGTGACAGTGTGTCAGGAACACTTCAAATGGGACCGACGGCTTTACGTGCCCTCCAAAGAGTAAAGCTTCTTGCTTAGGGAAACAAGGAGACGTGCCGGGACCGGGACTCGACCCCACGACAGATGTAGTTCATGTGATTATGAGTCCAACGCTCTAACCACTCGGCCACGCTCCCCTCTAGGTACAAACAGTTTCCAAAATTTGTTCCAGACAAAAATACGGACAGTGGACAAAGGACACTGGGCAGTAGTGTGGAATTTCATGAATGTTCCCGAAAAAATTTACTGGCGAGAGAATGATTGTAGGAAAATACATCTTTTGCTCAGAGCATCTTAATAGATGACTTAATTTTCTGAGAGTTTCAAACTATCGATTAGTACTAGTCAAAGCACCAAATCTGGTGCATGTAATGCGCTGCTAGCTGCTGCGAAGCGCACTGCTTTAAAAAAACAAGTTATTCAGTTTATCCAATGCTCCCTTAAAGGTTATGAATCATCAGAAAGTTAGATTTCAAGTCACGTACTATAATTCATATTTCTTAAGCTTGTGGCATACATCTTCACTGGCTTCCTGTTATGATGTAGCTGAGTCAAAATGTCAATTTACATCACTTGGTTATTAGTAAGTTAACATGAAAAGAAAAGCATGATGTTCTCTTCATGATATGACTTAAAGCATTACTATAAAGTGTTAAAATGAAGCGCCCCCTGTCACTCATGACTTTTGATTTTTTTGGTTTATTGGTTTATGATGTAGCTGAGTCAAAATGTCAATTTACATCACTTGGTTATTGGCGAGTTAACATGAAAGAAAATCATGACGTTCTCTTTATGATATGACTTAAAGCAGTACTATAAAGTGTTAAAATGAAGCGCCCCCTGTCACTCATGACTTTTGATTTTTTTGGGTTTATTGGGTTTGTGTTTGGTAGATATGAATACCCTCCAAACGATTTGGCTCAAAGATGTTTACTTTTTCTGTCATAGCCATTTGTTGAATTAAATTCGGGATCCTGAAATTAATTCTACATGTATTAATATATGAAAGCATGCATGGTCACAATTCCTAAAATCTATCCTATAAGTGACCATCCATTGTGAATCTCAGTAAATTCTGCATTTGTCATTTTGAGCTACAGTGCAAAATACACACAAAAGTTGTATTCTGACAAAATTGGAATTTTTTGCAGATTTGAAATGATCATGGGTTTGTAAACTCTTTGAAAAACACCATCTCTTCTTTCAACTTCAAAATAAAACTAACATTTCCTAAATGTAGTTGCATTGGAAATTTACATGATAAGTTCAATAAGTTCATAACATGACAATTTTAATATATACTTTTTTTTTCAGTTTTAGGTATTTTGACACCATGCTTTGAAGAACAATAATTCTAAATCTGGTTGTCGTAATTAATATGAGATAAGTATCATTCATAAAGCTGAAAATGTGTTCTTTGTCAAACAAATTTCATACCTGTCAACATTCTCAAATTCTGATGCGGGAGACTTCTGTAATCACATAAATTTATATGTAACGTTTACGGGCAACTGATAATTGAAGCTATATGAGGCCAAAAAGGTACACCAAAAAAATTACCTAGCTTTTGAAAACTGAAAAAGGGATCAAAAGTGTCTCCAAAGCGCACGTACAACTCAAACAAATGATCCCATTTTCAATCTCTTAACAAAATGTACCGTGTACGCGGTCTGTAATACACACTCACGGAACATCGCGGTGGAATTTTTTTTCAATGTGGGAGATATTGGGAGAATTTTTTAAACAGCGGGAGATATGGCTACCCGATCTCATTGGGAGGGCTGCCTAAAATCGGCAGACTCCCGCCTTATTCGGGAGACTTGACAGGTATGTAATTTGTCCAGGGGCTGACTTTACTAGAGGTTTGTGGTGGATGGTTACATTTGTCTCCTATTACTGTATAAGTGGTTTATTTCGCACTACATTAATTTCCGCACTTTTCGCTCTCAATTCTCCAAGCGCGAAAATAAATGTAGCGCAAAAAGTTGTATTTATATACCGCCGCACTTTTAAAAATTCACAAGCGCGAAAATAAAAGCGCGCGAAATGATTCCAAATAACTCGAAATAGGACTTGCGCGAAAATATTGTTTTTTACAGTAACTAAGACAAGCGTGGGAAATAAAAAAATCTTTATCATAAACACCCTACTTTTGGTGTTCCAATTGATATCCAGAGATTCACATAGCAAAATGCTGCAATTATTTATTCAATTGCTACACAAAGTTTACAATTTATTCTACACAGCATTTTTAAAGAATGGCTTGTATACATAGAATGAAAAGATAAAACATAGTTCATGCTGCAAAAAACAAAAGCCTGTTTCTCATCAGTGTTGGTGTGTGGAGCAACAGGAAAATATTTCAAAGATTTGCAGATTTGAAGTGGTATTTTGTTACATATGATGTCTCGTAAGGCTTGTTGGTAGTTCTTGGTAGAAATTTTGTTCATTGCACTAGTTAATCAGTTTATATAAGTTCAGTTATTGGCTGAAAAGGCCAAATTAAAAAAAAAAAGTTTGTCTCAAAGCTGCCGTGGGTGTTTGTAAAATCGGGTGATCTGAAGATAAAGTTATGGGGACATTTTTTTATTTCAAGATTTTTTATTTTTTTTAATTTATTTCCTGATTTTTTTTTTGGAAAATCATACTTTTCCTCACCAACAATAAATTCTTAAGCATGATTGGAATACAATACATCTATACTTTATTTGTGACCATAAATGTATATATGTTTGGTCTTTGAAAAATGGCTCAAAACTTATCATACATGGATGATATACCATGAAAAACCCAAGTTAAGAATAAAAATAAAAAATTGAATTCCGCATTTAATTCAAACCACTTGTGAGCTTTGAGACAAACTATTTTTTTTTATTTGGCCTAATCATACAAAGCTCCCCCAATAATTTATTGCAGGACCTTTGATAATAAATTCCCTCTGCCATGTCTAGATATACCATCATATAAAGTTCCATGTTTATAGATTAATAACTCTGTATTACTTGACGCAACTGAAATTGTACAATAATAATGCACCGCGTACTAAAGTTGGAGTTGTCCGCACAACTAAGACTTCAGCACAAGGTCCATTATTTTTGTACAATTTCACATGCACTTAGTAAAGAGCAATTATCAATCTAATTCATACATGACAATGATTAGAATAAAACTGCAAAGAAATGAAACGGCATAATTATTTCAAAATGTGTTCGCTATTTCAATAAAATATGAAAAATATAACCATCCATCATCCCATGTAATCATTGTAATGTAGATTTACCTTTCTAAAATGAAACTTGCCATACAAGCATGAGCATGTTACGCGTACGAGTACATGGAATTGTACAACGCACTTCGTGATGCGCAGCGTGCAACTACACGAGATTAATGAATGCGTATAAGTTTACTGTCCAATTAGATTTACAATTTCATTGTGTTCTTAACGCAGAGTGTATGAATTAATATTATATTCTTTAATATTTAGGAGACTATTGAGTGCTGCGCATTTTCATTTCAGACAATCTTAGTGCTTTATAATTAGATCCTCCTTGAAATCCTGCCCACGACATTTTTGAAGCTGATTCATTGAGCACTGTGGATGACCCCTTATATAAGCCATTGAGATTACAATTAAGACAATTGTTATACCACCACGCTCCTTGGAAATGGAGGGCGCAATTACCATTGTACAGCCCATTATAAATATCATGGTCCTGGTCTTTGGTTGTAAATGAATATCCATTATGATCTCTTAGTGAATTACGTACGTTTCCACTGAAACCACCAATTGAGAGTTGATAAAAAGATTCAGCATCACCAATCTGGAAATCTTCATACTGAGCATATCCTGTGTTCCCATCAAAGTCTTCCAAGTCAATCCTCAATGTCCATCGTCCACTACCAGTCAAGCGATGCATCTTCTGTAGACCTAACCAATGTTCACCTTGCAAGCTGCCAAAACCGTTTTCATAATCATCCCAACCTAAAAAGAAGTCGACAGAACCGTCAAAGCGCTTTTGGAAGACAGTCCAACCTCCTTCATCAGTGTCCATGTCGCAGTAAATATCAAAGCACCCTTGTCCATCTCTTGGGTCGATAGTGTAAACTCCTGAACCATGGTTATTAGTTTCTGATATATCGGAACAATTTCTTGGAATAATTTGCGGTTGGGTCGTCGGTTTATTTGTTGTCATAGCAACTGTTGTCATGGCAACTGTTGTCAAGGTATTAAGTGGCTTTTCTTTAATTTGCAACAAAGCAACAATCTTGTCCAGACTATCCGCCATATGTGATTGAGTAGCAACCATGCGACTAACAGCGCTGTTCTCAGAAAGATTGTTTAATGTCATCATATCATGCTGCCTTTCAAGTAAGCTTACCATCTGTGGTAAGACTGAAGAGATATTTTCAAGCTGCTGATTTTGCTTTTCAAGGACAGATATCATCTGATTTAATTGCTGATTCTGAACGCTGCTGATCTGACTAGCAATGTTTTGATACGTCTGACCCAATGTTATCATTTCACTATTTTGCCTTTCTTGCTGTTGTGTCATAATCTCTTCAATTCTTGACAATGTGGTTCCCATCTTGTCGAATGTAGCTGTGTTGTTAAGAAAAAGCATTTCTTGTTTAGAAAAAGCAGTAGCAATATCAGGCATGACAGTAGCTGAAGTGTTGGTGATTTTGTCCAAAATGTTGATGATCCGAGAGAGTCCAGTTGCTAGGGTAGAAAGCTGAGAATCAGTAGGATGGGTTGCCAGAGCAATTATCATCAGCAGCAGGACTACAGATCTTAAGGCAGATGCCATATTGAAGTTGTTGTTGAGCTTTGACCTCTCTGTTCAATGCAAGAAACGTAAATTCTACAGATTCTGGTTAAGTTGACTCAGTCAGTAAGTTGTTAAGACAGGCAAGCCCAAGTGCATACGAGACAGAACTGGCCAATGTTTTGATGAAAATGCAAGTTATGTACTCTCAACATTGAGCAGAACATGTTCTTGCTTCTTAGTAAGCACATCCGCCGTAATATACAGCATGTCCCAATATAAATGCAACAAGCAAACAAAAACATTTAAAAGCAGTAGGGTGATTCCAAAGTAACGTTTGTGACCAAAAAATTGAAAAATTTCACTTTTAAATGGCCACAGAACCTAGCATAAACATTATATCAACGAGTTTGTTGTTGATAATGGTGCTCACTGGTGGGGTCGAGATATGTAGATGTTTGAAAATTAAATTAATTGCCAAAATCCGGAGTAAAGTTCATGTAACGTTCGGTAACGTTTGTGACCTCGCACGGAAATGGTTTTTTGCTCCAAATGTCTTCAAAGTACATATTCTCTGAAGTGTCAACGATTTTTTTATTGCGCTTTACACCGATTATGGGTTTCATATTTATAAATATTTCATAAAAATTACAGAAAATTATATTGCCGAGATTTATTTTAATGCATTGTTTTGTGTTGTAACGTTTGGTAACGTTTGTGACATTTTTGAAACAAAACATGTGCTAATTCATGCACGGATAGACAAACTTTACAATTTCTGATTGGAAAATACTTCTCACGTACCAAGTAACAAATGTATAACTGAAAAACATGTTTATGTGGTCAAATAAAAAAGCTAATTTTTTGCTTGAAATAAAAAAGGTTTAGTTTTCACTGGAATGAGCCAGTAGCCAATAGATATAATAATAATAGTACGTTTTATAAAAGCATAGCTCTGTAACATGCTTTTTGTCACATTTAATTTAACCAGTTTTTAAGCCCTCGAAATTGACTTTGGTCCACTTAGTTAGACACCAATTAAAGCAATACTAAAAGATTTTCATCAGAAATAGTTTTGAGTAAAATCAGCCTAAAATGAAGGAATGTGACTATCTAAAACCTTTTTCAAATGTATTTTGTCAAAAACTTGTTATGCCACAGCAAAATGGATAAAAAGAGCATGCGTGCTTTCCTATACTTATACATGTGGAATTGAATTCAGGATCCCGAATTTAATTCAACAAATGGCCATAACAGAAAAAGTAAGCATATTTAAGCCAAATTGTTTGGAGGGTATTAATATATACCAAAAACAAACTCAGTAAGCTTATAAAATCGAAAGTCATGGGTGAAAGGGGGTGCTCAATTTTTAACACTTCATAGTATTGCTTTAAATTAAATGGGATACAATAGTTGAAATGATGAGAATCAGTGTTCCCGCTAAGGATTTTTACTTTGCGCCAAAGTGACATATAAGAAGAAAAAAAATACATCTCGCCACTGCCAATTTCAGAAAGATCCCCCCAAAAATGAAGAGTAATTTTGAATACAATCTGAATAAAACTAAAATAAATGAACACCGTGTATAACCAAAACCCTATTTTTTGACTTTTTGTTCTGTGAACCCCTTGCGCCAATTTTTTGAGCTTCTGCGCCAATTTCGCGGCATACGGCCTTAGCAAAGAACACTGACAAGAATGTGACAGTATTATGTAACCATCAATCCAAACAAATCCTACTTACTATTGAAGGTCATTGCCAACTGAAAACAAGCTAACATTTTCAAATTAAAGAATGGATCTTCATGATACCCTGATATTCTCTTAATCTGTCACTTCTAGTCCG
>JXSR01S011509.1:15736-30533 GCA_000969725.1 Ophiothrix spiculata
CAGTTAGGTTTACAAAACATACAATCCTTTGTCCACTAGCCGTTTGTATTACTCTAATTCTATTTTACTTGCTGATGTGCCCGGATCGTTATATTCATTATGTTAAGCCATAATGTTGGGAGCAAGTTCCCCACTTTAAGTTGAGCCTACTTTGTACATGTACTTTTAAATGGTGTTAATATTTTACCGGGTTTCTGTCCCATTCAAACTCACCGGCTTGGTTTATTTTCAATAATTGACCCTGATCTGCTTTTCAATGTATCAAGCACCTTATTGAATATAATTACTTAATTATTACTTTAATGGCTATTCCGCTGGCCAATCGATACACAACTCCTCATCGGATCTTTTTTAATTTGATCTTACGTGTCTATTATGTGATTGATGTAGACGGCCGTTGATCAAATACAATCTCTACCGAAACTTTCTAGACATAGATTTAATTTAGCTTACTTTGATAAAATATACTTTTATACGACTCACCGTTTTTACTGATAATATCCACAACATTGTTTAGTTTGGTTATTACCCAACGCCTCCGTCTTCGTCATGGTGTTCGTGACCCAGATGATTTACTACTTGCTGCTATGGCACTTTAACGGGTCCTTTTTAATATCCTATTTGGTCATCTGACTGAGAATTGTTGGGTATTCATCCAATGTATGGCTGTAAACACCCGTTTCGTGGTTTGCGATATAGTACAGCAATAGCATTGTAATTGTTATATCCGTTTCTCCGTATTCAATTTCCGTTCCAGTAGAGATAGTTTTTTATTATGCTGAATAGAACTCTTAGACTTTACAGGATGAAGACCAGATTGCTAATGGCTCCTAATCGAAACACACAACCAGTACACAAAAGGCCGGTAACACTTGACTGGCCAATTAAATACAAGCGAAGCATTCGGTCACTAAGTGACGGAAACGACAAAAGACACGGCAACGCGGTGACAAATTAATTTTTACCTAGACTTTGCTTCGCGTCGCTTGTAAAAATTGTATTGTCTTGCATTTCCCCGGCCAAAATGCCGCATATTGATGATGCTCGGAATATGTCCCAATTTGCAAAAATATTAACAGTCATTAATCACCCCTGAAGTGAGAGTATGCGGAACATTAATTGTCCTGCAAAAAAATATCCCTTGCTACATTCTAGCGTATATCTAATTAATCCACGATGTAACATAGATGACAACTAGGTCATTGTGGATACATGTAGTTCTTGTAGGACTTTTTTTGCGATGTTTAATTGAATTTCACAATATTCATCAGCCAATGTAAATGGCAAATCTTGTCAATTAAGTCTATAAGACTGATAGGAAGTAACAGTTATCTTTCAGTGAGACAAAGGGTGAATACTATCAGGCCAGAAATTATGCAAAAGAGTAATCAAGGGACATGTATGAAATAGAAGAATTATTTTGAACATCATATTAGCATTTACTGGATCACATACGGTCGAATATTTATGGAAAATGACAGGGTAAAGTAGGGTAAAGTAGGGTAAAAGAGGGTAATGTAACTAAAAGTTTCAAAATGCAATTGGTTATTGTTTGTGCTTACATGGAATAAATAATCCTGAATTCATTTGCATGCTCAAAACAGATTATTTTTACTTCTTTTTACTTAGCAAGAGATTGTCTATAAACTTCAAAAGCTAAAAAAGCTTGACGACTGAATTTTAAAGAGTAAACTTCTCGACTTGATACCGAAAATGTATTATTCAGAAACATAACAGCGGATACAAATAACTGTAACTAATTCCCTTAACACAGTCCAAAATAATTTTGTTTGTATTGCATTAATTGAAATGCGGTTCTATTTCAATTTGATGTTGATATCTTTATTTCGTACTTTATTTAAACCAAATTCTAATGCACTTTATTTATATTCTAAGTAAAGCGTCATTGTAAAATGATAAGTATCCATTATATCGAACAAAAATTGCATATATTATTTACAGATTTTTGCTTGTAAATAAAAATTGTTCTCAAAAAAAGGAGCGGTAAGTAAATGACAATTTTGAATACATCGCATTAAAGGAAAAATAGCGGCGAAGTCAATTTTTTTTCATTTTAAACGCATTTGTGCATTTTCTGTTACATATATTTTGACTTCAGCAACTTTTAACTTGCACTGTGGCTGGTCATTATTAATGTTTATTTCAAGGACTGTCTTTGATTTTGATATCTGAATAAACCAATAATAAAGTATGACATATTTATGAATTCAAATCCGAGAACATACAAAATATAAAATCGCAACTTTCCGCCTAGGAGTAGCTCTGAAAAAAATAAGTATAAATGATAGCAATACTGAGGAGGATCACCGTATAAGAGATAACCCTTTATGTTAATGTTGTATTATGTATATATATATTAACTTGTTGGGTGTAACGCAGTGCAATTTATATCTTTTTCATCATGTCCTCCAAATTCTTATTTAGGAAAAATATTGTGGAAAAATGAAATTTATTTTTGAAGCTGCCAATTGAAATTTAAAGGAAGAAGACATACGAGTAGGTTGACGATTGTCAAATATCAAAGTGATAAATAAGTTCATATAGAACTTATATTGTTCCTCGAATAAGGACCATACATTTTGTAATTGCATCCAAATAAAGCAACCAAGTAATGTATTATAACCGACATCACCCCATCAACGCTAGCCATATTTTAAAAGCACGTACATAAAAAAAATGAAAAAAAAAATCTATGAATGACGTTGACATTTTTCATACGAATCTCTTTTTGTTTTAATTTTCTATTTTTAAAGTAAACACGACAAACAATTCCAAATAAAATTATAATAATAATAACAAACACTATGCAATCGTGTCAAATTACACTGTAAGTGTATTTTAAAGGTATTTACTATATTAGCTGACAGGGGTATAATGAATGCTTAATCACATGAAATCAACCAATGCGTGCTCAACTTGGTTTTATGCTCATCATAATTGGTACCTACAAATACAAAATGGCGCATGATAAATATATATATCATGAAAATTATATGGAAATTTTATTTCTAACTTTGTATCAAATCTAAACTAATATTAAATTATTTGCCCGTACAATCACGTAAACGTTACCTATGCATGCTGCAATATTACTTCGGTAAACTTTTGGAGAATTAGAAATGAACAACACATTGCATTTCTAGTCTCCACACAATTTATGATCACTTGAGAAATAGCATCGACAATATTTAGGAACCGTTGCAAAACAATTTTCACGGTTAACGAATTCTCCATAGCAAGTTAGTAAGGCCCAAACCATAGTCGGCCTCAAACACAATTTTCGCTACCAAACATTTGGTCGTGGCGTCAAAATGACGAGTGACTCCAACACCGAGTTGAGACAAAATAAAATTTCGCGCTAGATTGCACATGTTATTGAATTGCCATATACATTGGACCAAATGTTTGGTGACGTCACGACCAAATGTTTGGTAGGAAAATTTTTTGTTTGTAGTCCGACTATGGTTCGGCCTTAATAGATATTACTGGCAATACATTTGAGCTGAGGTATTATAATAATAATAATAACAAGCTTGAATTTATCAAAATTGTCAATAATTTGAATTTAATCAGCTTCGAGTTATAAAAAATCCATTTTAATTAATTAATGAAGAAAAATACATTTTAACTCGATACTATATATTTTCCACACTGAAAAAAATCATCATGTTGTTAGGTTTAAAAACGTGTATTTTTGACGGTTAAATCCCGAAAAAACAATTTGTATTTATTTACAAATATATCAAATATATATTTGTTGATCGATAAAATGAAAATATTTAAATTTCCCATTCAGTCCCACCACGAGTCACAGAGACATGATGTAACAGAGACAAGGGGGTGGAACTGCCGATTTTTAACATCATAACTGTATTTGTTAACTTCCGGTCGGAAGTTACGTCACCATCAGCGTTTTCAGAGACGATCAGCAATCATAACATCTCTCATTGCTGACGACGCCAGATGGTATCTGTGCGAAAGGCCTCAAAATAAAAGGTTAGTAAATATTTGTGATGCAGAAGTTTCAACCTTCATTTGTGTGCCATAAATCTTGTTTAGGCTTTCGCCAAGGAAAAAAACAGCCAAGTACTTAGTACCAAGTAAGCTAAAGGTAGCTTATCTTCAACTGGGCTCAAAGATGTATTTAAATTCAGTTTTGAATGCAGGTGGAAGACCGGAGTACCCGGATAAAACCTTTGGAAGCGAGTATGGACTGAAAACCAAATGCAAGCGCCGGGTTGGGACTTGAACCCGGGACCTCATTGGCGCAAAGCGAAGGAACTACCGCTAACTCGCTTCCCCACTTGTACTTGTTTAGAATCCTTTCCGTACAATATGAGTACTTGAATAAATCAAGTCACAAATTGTAAAGTAGATTGTAAAATTGTGGTGATTTGTGATTTTATATCCGTTTACATGCTCTTTATCCTGTCATTTGTGTTTATTGTGTTTGTATATGAAAAAGTGAAAAAAGTGAAAAAGAATAAGATATTAAATTTAACTATTATTTCCAATCTGTAAACAAACTACTAACATTTTTATCATGATGATTCAATTCTCACATATAAATACAAACTGCTATTTTTTTCAAAGGCTGATGGATAAAAAGAAAAAAGGGGGGGGGGGAAATATCGCCAGGTATACGAAGTCATGCATAAGATAGTTGATATTTTCCTTGACAGGTCATTGTGTTGACATAGCATGTAAAGCAGCGTGGTCAATGTTGTCATCTCATGAGGACTGTTGACAAGAAATTGCTATGTATAGGCATTCAAAGCATTACTTGAGTAAATACCATTTACTGTTAATTTGATAAAATATTTTCGTTATATTTAAAATGTATGACAAATTCACACAAGTATATTATACTTTTACCTTAGTGGCTTGAGAGTTTTCCATAATTATTAATTTGGCTTTAATTTGGCTAAACATAGAACAATTTGATTAAAACTCATAATGCTAAATAAATACATGACACATGTTCATGTTTTTATAAGCGTGTATATTTGAACAAATGATGAAATATTATGCAATACCAAAAACCTATGCATTCGTCTTCGCCTTCAAAATCCCGTGAGGAAAAGATTACTTTTCCCATGAATAATCATCCCTTTTCTATGGCGGTCAGGCAAAACAATACATTTTATTTGATCAAACGAAAGATATAGTTTTGTCATGCAGCGCCCATTGTGAAGTTTTAAATGACCATTCAAAATGCATTCTATCCTATTCCTTCAGGCTACATGTCTGAAATCTCGGTCATATATCACCTGACGTATAATAGGAAATAGTTGAAGAACAAGAAGAGAGTGCCATCCGGACAGACACAATACACAGAAAGTGATACCTGAAACCAAATAAGCCGCAAAACCAGAAGTAACCTCAATATCAGCTTGCGTGGACATTATGACATTTTAGATATAGGACGGTATAAATATTGGAATAGATTTCATTTATAACCTAATTATTGAATGATATTTATTCTGAATCGCTATTCTGAAAAACCTATATTGACTCAATCCACTGAATCCTATCATACATATATATATTTGTCATCATGTCATCATGATCCCCTTTAATATCGAGACGTATACTTCAACATGCAAGCCATGGGGAATGAATCGAAAAGAAATCACATCTCCGAAGGTTTATTACAATATTTTCACAATACTGTATCTCAGCTTGTTTCTATTCTTGGTACTAGGAAATATTGAATTTCAATACCTCATATATCTTATATTGCTATGATTTCTTGAAGTAGAAAGTAATCAATATCGTGAAAACATTATAAGTTAAGAGAAGAAGCAATTGTCAAAACCACTGTGAGTTTCTTATTTGTTCAATAAGTACTTATCAAATTAAAAAAAAATGGCAATGGAATCCTTTGGTCCATGCTGAATTCCTTATTCCAAGCAGACTTCATTAACAATTAAGTAATATATTTAGGATTTTGTTTCAAAAGTTTCACTGTTACATTTCTTGCTTTATGTTGCATCTGGATTTCTTTTGCAATTTTGTAAATATTCCTTATTGTTGTTATTGCTCTTTCCTCTCATCAGCTCATGTTAAGTTTGATGATTTTTTTTTTCGATACCTTATCCTATATGTTAAAAAAACACCCACCTCTCAGCCACTCAGGGGTTATGGTCACGTGGGATAGGTAAAATGCTTTAATAGGAAAAAAAAGGTCAAACTTCACGAATGCAATAATATTTGCTATCTTATGTAAGGGGCCGCTTCAAAACTCAACTGGTGGTTGTCTGTCGGTGTAATGAGACTGAGTGTCTCTCGTAACCAGGAGTCCTGGTCTAATAGAATTACATGGACAAAATTGTAATCAATGATGTATTAATCGCACATATACAAGTATGTTCTACACAATTGAATAGTGCCTAGGACGCTCAGTCACACGGACGCTGTATTTCATTACACCGGTTCTGTGCAGTTCTGGGTGATTGGCTATTGTTTATTCCGGTTGAACCGCCCAGTGTCATATCACCAAATACATACATTTCTCATACTGAATTATGCTGAACTCCCTTGCATTAAGTATTTCGAACACTTTTACTCAACAAATCAAATTGGAGATTTTAATATCAGGTGAAATCGCATATTTATCTCATAACCCCTATTAATTTTCACGACCATATTATGTTTCGTTAAACAGATATGGTGAAAATATAGCTGAATTACCTGAATATTTCCTATATAGGTTTATATGGGATACCCTCAGACGCATTATTGCCTGTAGCATTAATTGCTTTATGTAGGTGATGACCCTTCATTCAAATATGGAAAAAGTATATGTTAAATTTTTCACATGATCGGAATACCTACATTTAATGTACTTGAGTATACGTTTGCCTTTTGTCGGTAAAGTAATATCTGAAAAATACTTTGTAGCGCATTCTCTAACGTAACGTAATCATAACACGGTTTCAAGTTTATATTCATATAACTGGTACATTAGTACGACTATACGTTTCTCCATCTCCAACTTGTAAACTGAAGTAATCAAATCTTCGTCATAGCTAGAAGTTATTTGTTCGTGGCCTTGTTGATGTTGGTATGTAAGTATTGGTTAGGCGACGTTCTACTATTGACATTTCGATTTCTTGCCCCAAAGAATGAAACCCACTGAATATTGGTTGTCAATACATCACGTCACGTATAAGTTGAATGTGCTTCAACGCTGAAATTCAGGGCAATATTTATCGTCCACCTGTTAACGTTTCAGGGCTAATATGAATATGAAATTTTATCCGAATCTATGAAGTAAAACCCTTGTTGATAAAATTTTAAGAAGTTTTCGATTTAATGCTTGCCGTGGGTTTCGGGAGAACAAATTATTTATGGTCTGTGTTAAAATGTGAATGCTTAACCACAGTCACGAACTCATTGTCCTTGTCAAGATTAAAATATGATATGTAATATACTTCCTTTATGTTATCATATTTGGTATCATGCGGATTAGGCAACTTTTACATACTAAAGTCTCTTGAAACGATGCTCCAAATGTATCAAAACACGAATATCAGATATATTTCAAACAACTTAAAGCTCTTTCCATTCCATTTTCTTTATATGATTGAATACACTGTAAAACTCGAGTGATATTTGCCGATATGAAGCTCAAAGCATGGCAAATGTAATATACACAGTTCTACATGTACCTTACAGAGCTATAATCGTAGTATTATGGCGCACTCGATCGAGGCCTTGTATGTATATAATCTAGTGCGGTATGTGTTTCTAAAAAAGGGAGAGTTGAAATACTGCCACGTGCTTCAACAATCTTTTTTGCAACTTTGATCTACCTTTGCTTTAAACGTAAACAATATCCTCTACTTATAATAAAAATATTAAGCACATTGATCATGTTCCATATCCAAACATTCTTTTAAAATGTCATATACCACCAGGGAACGATTCCATATTTACCACAACCCTACTTTTGTAAATTGTCATTAAGGCTTTCTCTTCCCATGTGGAGGTTTGTAGAATGCATACAATCTAGTACATTCTCCCATTGCATCCTTAGTATATGGCCAAGAAATGTAACCTATCTCAGTCTTACTGGTTTATCAGAGGCTTGGTACATGTAGATTCATAAAGTTTTGGATATGGGACATGATCAATATGCTTGATATTAAGGGTACAGTCCCTTTAAAAATCCCACAAGGAAAATATTACTTTTCCCATGAATAATCATCCACTTTTCCATGGCAGTCAGGCAAACACAATATATTTGATCAAATATATAGTTTTGTCATGCAGCACTCATTGTGAAGTTTCAAATGACCATTCAAAAGGCATTCTATTCCAGCAGGCTACATGTCTGAAATATCGGTCATATATCACCTGAAAAAAGAGAGTCTTCTCCGGACAGACAAAATACACAGAAAGTGATACCTGAAACCAAAAAGAAGCCGCAAAACCAGAAGTAACCCCGATATCAGATTACGTTGACAGGATGACAGTTTAGATATAGGACATTGGAATGGGTTTCATTTATAACCTAATTATTGAATGATATTCATTCTGAATCGCTATTTTTGTCAATACAGTCCACCGAACCCGTATTGACTCTATCTACATGTATCGTGAAGTTTAATGTCACAACAAGCAACATAAAACAATAATACTCTTTCCATCATCATAATAACCCAATTATTGAGTATTTTTGGAATCGCGATTTTTTCAATACAATCCACTGAATCCGTAATGATTCTTTATATTTAAATGTCAAAGTAAGCAACATCAAAACAAAGATACTTTACCATAATCATAGTTCAAAATCATATATTTGTCATCATGATCCCCTTTAATATCGAGACGTATACTTCAACATGTTCAACAGGCAAGTCATGGGGATTGAATCGAAAAGAAATCACATCTCCGAGGGTTTATTAAAATATTTTCACAATACTGTATCTCAGCTTGTTTCTGTTCTTGGCACTAGGAAATATTGAATTTCAATACCTCATATATCTCATATTGCAATGTGTTCTTGAAGTAGAAAATAATCAGTATCGTGAAAACATATAAGATAAGAGAAGAAGCAGTTGTCAAAACCACTGTGAGTTTCCTATTTGTTCAATAAGTACTTATCAAAGTAAAAAAATAATTTTGGCAATGGAGTCCTTTGGTCTATGCTGAATTCCTTATTCCAAGCAGACTTCATTAACAATTAAGTAATATATTTAGGATTTTGTTTTAGAATTTTCACTGTTAGATTTCTTGTTGCATCTGGATTTCTTTTGCATTTTTGTAAATAGTCTTATTGTTGTTATTGCTCTTTCTTTCCATCAGCTTATGTTATATGTTAAATTTGATGGGTTTTTTTTCCAGATGACTTCTCCTGTATGTTAAAAAACCGCCCACTTCAGCAAGTCAGGGGTTATGGTCACTTGGGATAGGTATAATGGTTAAGAAAGAAAAAAGTCACGAATGCAATACTATTTGCTATCTTATGTAAGGGGTTGCTTCAAAACTCAACTGGTGGTTGTCTGCTGGTGTAATGAGTCCAAGTGTCTCCAATAACCAGGAGTTCGGGTCTAATTGAGCTACACGGAAAAATTTGCAATCAGTGATTTATTGATCGCACATATACAAGTACATGTATATTCTACACAATTGAATAGTACCTAGGACGCTCAGTTACACGGACGCTGCATTTCATTACACCGGTTGTGGGCAGTTCTGGGTGGTTGGCTATTGTTAATTCCGGTTGAACGACAGGCAACTGCCGGTTGAATTTTGAAGCGGCCCCTAAGTGATCTGAAAAACTATTGATTGACATTGATAATAAAATATTATGGGCCGTATTCTCGAGCGATGTTTATTTAAACGTTGGTTAGACATAAAATGCGTTTAGTTAAAATCTGATTTTAGCTAAACCTCCGCTAAATATTTAAACGATGCGTCTGGTAAACAACGCTATGCTTAAAACATGTAAATATCATCCACTGAACTGTGCACGTATAAAAGATATGCACTAGTGACCAATAAGTAGTTGTATTAGTAGCAGGTCCATAGTCAACAAAGTTTTCTTCGCTTCATCAAGTACACTACCTACTCGTCAAGTGATGTCTGTGTACCGTATTGAATACGTGAAGAAAGGCCTTCGCTACGCAATATTTACCATGTTTATAATTATAATTCGAGGTTTATTTATCGTAAGCACACGTTTGGAGTATTTATTTTTCATTACAGCATGTCGTTGTCATCATATTATCATCTTCAATCATTATTCATTAATATAATTACATTTGTAAAGCTTAAAGAAAATATAAAATTTAAACACACCTTAAACTACCCCCTGACCTAGTTTAGTTTTAAACGCATTTTAGAGGAGTTTAACGTCACGTGGTAAGAATTTAAACGGTGATTGTATTTAGTCACTCTTAAAGAATTGCGTTTATTTTAATCATTGTTTAAATAGCGATTTAAACACTGATTGGCGTTAAAAATCTTTCGAGAATACGGCCCTATATGTTTAAATTACGATGTTTTGAACAGGTTATATAGCAAATGTTTAGCAAATAGTGTCATATCACCAAATACATACATTTATTATACTGAATTATACTGAACTCACTTGCAATAAAGTATTTCGAACATTTTTGATATTATATGAAAGCGCGTTTTTATCTCATAACCTCTATTAATTTTCACGACTATGTTATGTTTCGTTGAACAGATATGGTCAAAATATAGCTGAATTACCTGAACATTTTGTTAACGAGAATAGTTATCCTATATAGATTTCTATGGGATCAGACGCATTCTTGCCTGTAGTGTTAATTTGGATTAAGGTATACAAAAAAAAACTTGACAATTGCTTTATGTAGGTGAGAAACCTTCATTCAAATGTGGAAAATATTTGTTAATTTTGTAACCAGATCGGAATACCTACCTTTAATGTACTTGAGTATACTTTTGGTTGTTTTTTTCGGTAAAGTAATATCTGGAAAATAATTTGAAGACGATGTAGCCCATTCTCTAACGTAACATAATCATATCACGGTTGCAAGTTTATATTCATATGACTGGTACATTAGTAAAACTACACGTTTCTCCATCTCCAACTTGTAAACAGAAGTAATCAAGTCTTCGTCATTGCTAGAAGTTATTTGTTCGTGGCCTTGCTGATGTTGGTATGTAAGTATTGGTTAGGCGACGTTCTACTATTGACATTTCGATTTCTTGCCCTAAAGAATTAAACCCACTGAATATTGGTTTTCTACGGTATTATGGCAATACACCACGTCACGTATAAATTGAATGTGCTTCAACGCTGAAATTCACGGGAATATTTATCGTCCACCTATTTACGTTTCAGGACTAATATTAATATGAAAATAAAATAATCGAATCTATGAAGTAAACCCCTTGTTGATAACATTTTAAGAAGTTTTGGATTCAGTGCAATGCTTGCCGTGGGTTTCGATAGGTCCAGCAGTTATGAAAGGTATTTTCCTTTTGATTCGGATATATATTTAACACAGCACTACATTAAAAAAAATTAATAGAGGACCATTAATTAAAATGAATATTCAGCATTTTAATTTTAAATATATTTAAATTTATAATTTGATTTTTTTTTATGTAATTTCTTCTTAGTTTATAAGGAACTAACTATAGTCTTGAACGAGCTACAAAACGTTTCATGCCACAAGTCTGTACATTAACTCCAATGGAGCTACAAAATGTTTCATGCCACAAGTCTTTGTTATTACATTAACTCCAATGCATTTCTTAATCAGTAACGGAGGCTTGGTATTGTAAACAATCAAATGCTTTTCATTACATACGAAAAATTGTGGTGTATTAATTTTTTTATCACCTAGTCTCAGTTCATCATGATCAGTCAACTGCGCAACAGGCGGTCGTACGTTTTGGTTTGAGACAGCCTTTGGTTGCAATATGTTGTTTGTATCACCCAAGAGCTTTTGGATGTAGGACCGATATGATGTCATTCTGTCGTTATCTTCCCATGCGGCGGTACGAAGAATGCATAAAACCTAGTAAGTTCACCCTCTTGCAAATTTAATCTATGACCAAGAAATGTAAGCTGTCTCAGTCTTACAGGGTTTATCAGAGGCTCGGTAGCTGTAGCAACATAGAATTTTGGATATGGGACATTGTCAATGTGCTTGTTATTAACCATGATTCTGTAGAAAGATGTTGCAAAAGTATTGATTATACTTTCCATGTTATTTATGAGCACCCATGATTCATAGCCATACAACAGTGCTGAAGAGCCGTACTTTTATTTCGACCAAAGCCTCCGTTACCATTAGAAAATATATTATGATTATTATTTTATTACAAAGACGTATTGCATCACACATTTAGTAGCTTATAAGAAGGATGTCCTTGCTCTAACAGATTTGTTGCATTTGTTATTAATAGTCACAAAGGTGGGTGATAGTAAGGAGAAAGCTCGTAACCAAAATCTATAATTATTTTTCATTTTATCATGGGAACATAGGTTTTAATGCGTAAATGGTTTAAAATACACCACAAGGCTAAACATCCGACTATCCTTCTATTTTGAGTAGATAACAACGACTGTGAAACATTTCGGACAGCGCTATCGGATTCCGGTAGACATATTTCATTGATACTGATATATTCTCTATCGTAAACAGTTATCGGAATACCGATAGCTCTGTCGTATTCATAACACAGTTACGCCTCTTTAAGCGTGAATTAAATGCAGCCAAGAGTTTTGGTGACATTTTGATGAGCCCTAATTCAAGGTGAACCGTTGAACCGACCTAAACTGTTGAATTATATTTATAATGGGTTGCGAGCCATCGATTACACATAGGAATCGTAAGATCTGATTAAATTACAATTCCTCAATACAAGTGGGTCTTAACACAATTTATATGTCTCCTATTGTGCTTTTTTTCCGTGTGTTAAGTATGTTGCTGTAAATACAAAATACAGGCTCTAAGAAATCAGACATTAAAAATAGCGGTTACAGTAAACGATTAGGAAAAAAACAAACGTATGAGTGTATCGCCATCAATGAAAAAAAAAACTCAATTCTTTTAAAAGGTTAAATGGAGATTTGAATACTTTCTGTCTATGTTCTACTATTTTACCTCAAAAAACAAAATACAAGAAAATTATTAGTAAAATGTAAATCTTGTACAGATTAAAAGTATTTTCAAATGTTTAAGTTTAAACCTTTATATCTTATATGCTTACCAGGACAATAAAAACTTGAAGTGATCTTGACATCCTGAGAGAAATAATACGATATTCTGAAGATCACTTAGAGAAAATATTTTTTACTATTTTTCGTTTATACTGATGTTGTTTTGAGAAGACGATATTTAAAACTGATAATTGACACTAAAATAAATTGTATAAATTACCGGCCTTATGATTGCCACTAGTTATTGAATACCTAACCTTGGAATATAAACAAAACAAAGCCACGTAAATATTGTTTGCGAGTCTACTGAATATTGAGACGTACGTACACTTGATAATTCAATGGGAATATATCGATAGCAATTGGCCGGTGCAGAAAAAAAATATCAGACGACAAACACTAAATTAACTCAAGTTAAGTTTGTGTTTATGTCAAAACGCAAAACTGGTTTGCTAAGTTTTGAAAAAAAGTCTAAAAATCATGTTTTAGTCAACATTATAGCTTATTGGTTTCTTGGCATCAAAGTCTTATAAAGTCTGGCAAACGCCTTACAATAATTATTTGAGATATTGTCCATTGTGCAAGGCAGTACACTTTAAACCGTTGCTTGTGATCAAATCCTTTGCAAGCCCTTAAAATTACCACGAATACGCGAGAATGTAGTTACAACATTACTGAGATAGAGGAAAAACTACTGAATTTACTCTATTGAGACTTGCACTTGAAAATTCAACGGGATTAAAAGGATCGTCATTGACCGGTAAAGAACAAATCACAAGAGACATTACTAACACAAGATTTACTTTTGTGAACTTTGTAGATAAACATGCTTAAACGTAAGTGACCATCGTGGCTTGTCTCCGAATAATTACTTGTGAGGTGGTTCATGTTTTAGGCAACATAATATTAATACTAGTAGTTTCTTTGCTTCTATATGGATGTAGAATTATGGTGTTTTCAAAGTTAATTCCACCTTCGTGGTCATTTAAATTGTGTTAAATTTTGTAACAAAAATCACTGAAAATCATTTCTAAATGAGGTACACATTTTGATCAATAGTTACGTTCATAAAAATATTAATCACTATTGATTGTCATAAACCTCATAATTCCATTTTGGTAGAATGAACCTTTTAATAGTGTACATTACATGGAAATTAATTGTACTTATAATTAAAACCTAACATAAGAATGACTCTAGACTGATATGATCTTCATGGAAAAACACACTGTATTTATATTAATTAATCATTTTGATGCTAAGAACTTTTTAATATTGCTATATAATTTTGCCACTTGTTTCATTAATCACTGATTTCAAACAATACCTACTTGGGTGCATTTGTTTTTTGTTTCAACAAAACGTTGGTTGTTATTTTTGTGCTTAACAAAAATACGAAACATGAGCAATAGTGTAGTATATTACGATAACATCTTTTGTGAAAAGTATAAATATGAACGTAACAAATTCATCACTGTCTTGTTCTAAATACATAATGAAGAAGAGGAAAAAATGAATCGCAAAGATCAATGTAATCCGGATGAAACCTGTCCTACTTTCCACTGAGAAGAAGCTAATAAAATAATAAAGCTAAATAATTTT
>JXSR01S011510.1:0-20736 GCA_000969725.1 Ophiothrix spiculata
TGCCCATTAAACCACCCCGGAGTAAAATTTTCCAAATTTTATTTCAAAAATGTTAATGTATTTATGATCTCCTAATTTGAGCCAAATTTCATTGGAAAATTCCTTCGGGAAGTTGGTTTTCAATTTTGGCCAAAATCAAGATGTCGCGCGACGAAAATTGGTTATTTGGCCGCCATTTTGAAACGGCACGTATATTTTTAATTTGTTTTCCTGAAATATGGTGGTGATTAGTGTACCTATATATGGTGTAAAGATTATTAAAAATTTCGAGCGGGAAAGTGGTTTTTATAAAGGGGGGGTTCCCCCCTTATGCACTAACGGAAGTGTGGGGTACCTTATGCAGTTAAGTGTTAAGGACATTCTAGTTTCTTTACGAAAAAACTTTATTCAGGAATAACTTAACTCAACACCCATTTAATAATTTGCCTTACCTGTATTCAACGTCTTAAGGTTAAGTTGCGTAACAACTGAAGTTTAACTTATATAAGTCAGATATTTTAAATAACATAATTTACCAAAATATCAAAATTGTATTTATGACATTTCTGATTTCTTGCATCTCTTAATCAACAATAAACATTTTTAATAAAGAGTAGGGCCTACCAGTTATTCACTACTGATGAAGTACAGACTAAAAGAGAAGGTGTTTCTCGATTGCACGCAACATGTTCATCGATTTTGTCCCATAAGTCACTCGCGAATTGAAATTTGCATTCATTAACTTATAAACGTTGTATTATTTTATCTGATTATTGTGTAATTTTTACTTTTTCAGATCAAGTTTTCGATGCTGTTCAGGTTGGGGTGACTCAAACTGTGAAACACGTAAGGATTTAGGCCTATGTACAAACTATTTATGGGCAGGCGCATTTGCATTAAATTTTAATAAATGGTTCAATTCAATTCAATTCATCTTTATTTCCATAATATATACATGCAAAATATAAACAAACAAACACATTGATAAAAAATACAAAGATACAATTATGGAGGAGAAGGCCAAAATTGGCCAGAGAGGACTACCCCTTGCTAGAGAAGTGTTCAGCGAGTTTCTATGTGAACCGGCCCATAGTCAAAATCTGGACTTGTAAGAAGACATGGGCTGGGGAATAGAAACTCCCGGAAAACTAACATCACATATATGTTACACTACATGTTATTGCACCAAAAAAAATACAATACAATACAAAACAATACAAACAAAGCTCCAAAAACTCAAATTTATTCATAACCAGATAACAAGTATTTTTTTGTACTGATTTCTAAAATGTCTTGACGAAAAAGAATTGTTGATATCATTATTAAGTAAATTCCAAATCAACGGCCCTTGTGTTCTAACAGAGTGATTCGAAAAAGATCTTGAGTGTCTTGTTTGTTGAAAATTTTCTTTGTTTCTTGTTTGGTAATTATGGATTTCAGATCTGGTGATGAAAAAGTTTTTGAAACCAGTTGGTAGTTGATTGTTAGAGTACCTGTACATAAAAAAGCGCAGTCTCAAGTTTAAAACATATCATGTACATTAAGAATAGTATTATTTGCAAATAAAGGTCCCGAATGGCTTCGATAATGACTTTTGGAAATAGTACGTACTGCCCATTTTTATTACTTAAGAATTTTTTCTAAATGCGTTTTGCATGAACATCCCCAAACCAGAATACCGTAACTAATGTATGGACGTACTAATGAACAGTACAATGTATATAATATTCTTTTTGGAATGAAATGTTTTAACTTGTTCATAACCCCGATATTGCATGATATTTTCTTAGCGACATTATCAATGTGATTTTTCCAAGTCAAGTTTTCATCAATTGTTACTCCCAAAAACGTGGTTGTTTTTACACGAGCTAACACAGATCCATCAAGGACAATATAACCTGCATTTAAAATTGATTCATTCTGATTAACACCTGTGTCTAACTCAAAGTTTGTCATGTGAGGCGTTCCCATAATCATGAAGTTTGTTTTGCTTGCATTAACAGAAAGCTTATTGGCTTTAAACCAGTTACTTACTTCAAGGAGTTCTGTATTTATAAGTTGTATACAAAATTGTGGTGTCGTCAGCACATAAAATAAAATCAAGATTATCAGATGTTTTTGTAATATCGTTAATATATAATATAAATAACAGAGGCCCTAAAATTGAACCCTGTGGGACACCACACAATATGATTTGCTAATTAGAACAATTTGAATCAATTTTAACAAATTGCTTTCTGTCGTTTGAATAATTTTTAAACCATTGATATACAACACCTTTAAAACCATAATAATCTAGTTTGTAGAGAAGGATACTATGATCAATCGTATCAAATGCTTTGGATAAGTCTAAAAAAATACCTATAGATGTTTCTTTTCTTTCAACAGCATTTTGAATTTTATCCACAAGTTGCATAATAGCCATGCTGGTCGAGTGATTGGCCCTAAAACAATATTGATGTTTTTTCAGAATTTCTTGAGAGTCAATGTAATCAATGCATCTATTAAATACCAGACGTTCAAGAATTTTTTTTAAACCGCTAATATACAGTAGCCAAACTATTATACATGGTCCACTCAAAAACACTTGAACGCGCGGGCTGTTTGCATAGATTGGACCGGTTTGCTGCAGTATCCCAGACCATTACATGAACAAGTCGGCAGCGAATTATCTTCAATAATTGGTTCATGCCATCCATCAATGACAAAATCAGTCCAAACGATTTCCTAATAAAGGATGAGTTGCACACAACGCTGAACAATAATCACAATAATTGGAAAATGACTTGTGAAGGTTGATGTTATGAATGGATCACCAGCTACATACGATGAAAGTAACAAGTTATTTTAAAGCGACTTTTTTATTCATGCTAGCCAGTTTCCATGGATTTGAACAATATATAGTGAGGGTGGCCTTTGATTTAGTGACAAAGGAAATTGAAGGCCTTCAATGTAAAATTGGGCATCTGGAGGGATCAAGAATTGGTTGGTCGAACGTTAGCGCTCTGCGGCCTTTGGGAAGAAATAACTATGAATTGGCACTCTCAAGTTGCATCCGACGCGATGAATGGGGAATCTTGCCTAGCTATTATTTTTTTTTTGATTGGTTTTTTTTTCATAGCAAGGTATTTCTCTATATAAAAAAGAAAGAAATACAAACTATAAAACCCATCACTGTGTCTATTTTCATATTCCAATTACAGCACGATGTGGAGACAATGCAGGATTCTGCATGAATGGAGGTACATGCAGCACTGATGGGACTTGTGTCTGCCACGAGGATTATCGAGGTGTACGTTGTGAAGGTACGTAGTATTATAGATGGGGAGTGCGCTAAAACTTTGTTCATTAAATACGTCAGCGGGAAAACTACAAGAACATTATTAGTTAAAATTTTGACTAAATTTTGGTAATTTTGACCAGACGTTTGGGTAGTTTGCCCAGAATAACTCACTTTTTCGACAAACAAGTAACTTATGTAGTGTCCCGGCTGATTCGTTGAAATATGTAAGAGTGTATAGTGATAAATTCGGTAAAAGATACCCATATTAAGAATTACTTAAATGTTAATTTTTTTCTATAGTGCACGACCCTTGTCAGAATAAACTGTGTCACAATAACGGTTATTGTGAAAATGGAGAATGTGTTTGTCAACAGGGATACACAGGAGAGTACTGTCAGACAGGTAAATGAATTTAATCGTTAACATAACATACACACTATGTCATAAAACGTATGAACTAAACTGTTCAGCCTAATTGGAATTACATGATGATAATTAAAATGATTTGTATCTTTTTACTATAATGATAATTGATAACAACAGTTCTAAATCAACATGCAAATACTTAAAACAGATGAACCTATGCGCTGATCTTGCTAGTATGATTTTCTCAGTTCACCAGTTCAGTTCTCACGTAGGCCTACTGTCGATGATCAACCACTTTCCACTCATGTTTGGGTAATCCAAACGTTAACCTTGAACGTGAGGAGGATTTCTGTGAAGGCTATATACCATGAAATAATGGTTGCCAGTAGCTAATTTTTAAAACTTCAGTGAAATCGGATCATCCAAAGTGATTGAAATTTTGCTATTCATAAGAAAAAGGCCATGACAAAACTCGGACTTTCGGTGTATATAGCAATGATTTTGGACTATTTCCTACGTGAAAGGTCAAGATTGAGTAAAAAGTATAAGAATTTTAATGGAAATCAGAGAGTATTTCTGGACAAAATCTTCGAGTTAAGATTGCAGGCCCCATCAATTGTGGTCATTTTTAGTTAAAGGGCTCATACCCTGAACAGCCGGATAATTAGTGTATACTATTATAATTGTCTCGTTTAAGGTTTAACGCTTCCAAATCAGCCTTGCATTGGATACATTTTGACTCCAAATGTCAGTACCATTGAACTGTTTAAATGCAAATATTACATGCTCTCGTTATTTTAATGCAAATATTACATGTAACATGCTCTCGTTATTTTAATGCTAATACCAAAATTAATTCAAGTTGTCTTTAATGGATGTAACTGTCAGTTTTCTTTTTCATGCAGATGTTGACGAATGTTCTTCATCACCATGTCAGAACGGAGGTCATTGTCTTAATAATGAAGAACACTTTCAATGTATATGTTTACCAGGGTGGTCTGGTACACGATGTCAAACAGGTATGGACACAAAGAGACCTGGATCCTACATCCGCTTAATTCTGAATTCAAATTGATTCGTAGAAACAAGAAATCAAACTTCGACAACTATAACTAACTAATGTAATAGAGATAAACATTGCAAATTTGATATGTTCTATTATATTTAGTCTTTGGCTTAATCATGTTTATGAATGTTCTGTCCGTACAGTAGAAATATAAAATGCTTGTGTTCGTTGTGGCAAATATTTAGGGGATTAGTGGTACTCTTGATAACGTGTGACTTTCCTGTTCCGGTGCATCCCGTAAGAAAAACGTGTCTATTGGTTATCTTTCTTATTAAAGTTATACCAGTCCGTTTTATTTTCCAGGTTTATGTATATGCATGTATTTCTTTCAAATTATTAAAGCTTAAAAGCTCAAATGTACTCTCATTTTCATTTTGATAGGTGGCAATTTTGTACTCCTGTATTTCGTCATAACTTAAATGCATTGTGTGTAAAACTCTTCAAATAAAATGAATATTTATTCATATCAAATTTATATTCTGAACATTTGCAAATCTGAACATATTTTGTATTATATCCAAACAAATATTCAGATTCAGATTCAGAATGATACTTTGGAAACACATATGTCATTATGAGTCGTATAGATCGTGTAGTCAGGATACCACTGCCTACCAGTACCACTTGTACTGTAACTTTTAAATTACACACGACTAATGCAGCTAATCTGCACTATGCTTCAAAGTGTCAGTAAACAAGGTTTATGTAGTAAAGCTAATTCAGAATGTTCAGAGAGATTGCAGTTAGAGTTTAGGCACATACTTCCAGAACAGTAGTTTGCTGGCCCTGGTAATCTGAATGTATATTGCTGTTCATATTTTTATTTTAGATGTTAATGAGTGCGATTCTTCACCATGTTTAAACGGGGGTCAATGTTTAGATTACGAGAACAGATTTGAGTGCCAATGTACCCAGGATTGGTCCGGTGAACGATGTCAATATAGTAAGTGCGCTTATTGCAATTATTAAAAGCCCGTGTGCACGTCTTTCTGATTGACCTTTTCGTGGTTTTTTTTTAAGGTTACTCGGTGGATAGCAAAACTTCGGTTTATTGACTCACATTCTTCGCGGTTTACTCCCTGTTCTTTCCAAATCTCATTTGTTCTTCATTTTTCCTGATTTGTCTCAATTTTTCCCAAATCTTAACCGATTTTCTTCCAGATTTGGACTATTTCTTCTATTTCCAAACATGCATGATTGTAACATCTTATTTCTCCATTCCTATATAATCTCATAAGTTGATCCACCTTTAAAATTATGTCACTCTTGATGCGTTTAAAAGGTAGTGAACTTTTACTCAAAATGTTATTAACAAAATTAATTAACTGCTAGATTTTTAGTCATTAAGAGTAAAAACGTTTTTAGCGTGTACCTTATATAGAGTAATTTTTACTGAGAGAGAAGTGCAGTCGAATCGCTTCGTAAGAGAGATCATAGTTTTATATTTTTACCTTGTATTAGGACACGACCCTTGTCAGGATACGTTGTGCCTTAATTCCGGACAATGTGAAAATGGAGAATGCGTTTGCCGACCAGGATTTGAAGGAGAACATTGTCAAACAAGTGAGTAACAATTAATTTCGTACATGGATTGGTATTTATCATGTGTTAAGTGTACAAGCATGTCTTTTCCCCAATTAGAAGTTTTTTTATAATCAGATTTTGAACATAATAATGATAAAATTGGGTGGATTTTTTCGCATGATACTCAAAGATCAATTGGTCTCGTTATGAGTTTTAAAAATATCCAGCTTGACGCTGGGCGTCTCGCACGATATTTCGCAAAACTTATGGCTCGACCAATATTTTTTGTATCATGCTCAATTCATCTACTTTTATATCAAACTTGGGTGAAGGGACAAGAGTCACCTTCCATTTATGTCGCCTGACCCTTGACCGACCCCTCGAAGGTCATGTAGGGGTCACGGAGTCAAAAACGTGATTTTCACGAAAAAAAAAAGTTTAATTGTTCGTCTTGGATAAGCGATCAAAGGTGTCAATGGTGACCCGGTCGTCCAGTAAGTTCCTTATCTTCATTTTTATTAATAACATTGACTTTTCATTGGAACAGATGTCAACGAATGTGTTTCGTCACCATGCCAAAACAATGCTTACTGTAATGATGGTGTCAATGGATTCACATGTCAGTGTTTACCAGGTTGGAGTGGGGCTCGATGTCAAAATGGTAAGTAAGTTCCACATAAATAAATACAATCAACTGTCTTGAGCGAGTCACTTTCAGACAATTGGAAGACTTTGATGTTCATAAGAAGCAAAATATTCTGTACGAGTAACCAGTTTTTGTGACTACAAATCCAAATATGTACGAATACTATGACTATATGTAGAACGTACACAATAATCTGAAATTTATCATTGACCAATCAATTTAGGCAATGTTATGTCTATTTAGGCAATCTCAAATCTAAAACTATCCAACAATGCAACGCAACGATTCAAATAGTTTGTTCTTTGTTTGTCAATTTTGGGCATATAATTCATTAAAAAAAATGATAAGAAATTTATTTGGGTTTAATCAGTACATGTTGATCATTTTGAATTAAAATTACGTTATTTGTTTGTGTAAATCAAAATATATATAAAACATTACATTTAAACTCGAATTTTGAATTTTTACCCCGAGGTGAAAATTTTAAATCTCACGGTTTGAACTGTTTAAATAACTTAAAGAAAAAGAAATTGTGAACTGAAAAGAAAGTATTTACGACTAATTAAATTTGCACAACCTAAAAACGCTTAAAGTTGCCGCATTCAACAGAGAATTTTGATCAATATTGCCCGATTTGGCCTAACATTTCCTAAATGTCATTTTGGGCAGTCGGTTCAGACTGATGACCTGCTCACTAATACATTTGGTATAAGTATCTGTTAAAAATTTAAATAAAACATTACACATGTATTTTAAATTATGAAAATGGTATTTTTTATTCTTTTTTTAGATTTCAACGAATGTGGCTCGTCTCCGTGTTTAAATGGTGGTCAGTGTTTGAATCGTCTCAACAGTTTTGAATGTGAATGTGATCCAGGGTGGATAGGTGAACGATGTCAAACAAGTAGGTTGAAAATCAGCTTCCATAGGAAGGGTTGCAGGAAAGGGTACATACTGAGGAGCCGCGATGTAGAAGATCAAATGCTACTTTCAAATGCAATCAAAAAAGTACCCAATATCCAGGTATCTTTAGCGACCAGGTTGTGCACGCAGGTTGCACGGAAGGGGTCATATTGAGCAGCATGTAGAAGATCAAAAGGCTACTTTCAAATGCAGTCTTAAAAGTGCCCAATATCCGGGTATCTTTAGCAACCAGGTTGTGCACACAGGTTACGCCAAGTAATCTGCGCATTGTGCAGGAAACCCAGATATTAGGTACTTTTCTGTTAGCATAGTGGGACCCCATTGGGACATGCGAAATTAGTCCATGCTTTGTCATATTAGTAAAAACATAGTGAAGTTAAGTGAAATTAGACGGTTAATGGGTATGGGTGTATATCTACAATGCACATTTGCACATACATGCGTGTAAACTTTTACAGATTTTGGTATGTTTTTCCCTAAAATAAGCATGACATCAAAAAGTAAGGACCTGCAGAAAGTCGATTCTAAAATAATCAAAACAAAACAAAATCTAGTAGTGTCAAGATAGTTTTGATTGTCATACATTATTCGATAAATTCGACAAACCAAAGTACTAAAATAAAACTAGATAATAGATATACCAATTGTTGTCATCATACGTATGTTGTGAACACAATTTATTGAGATGTGCAGCAGTGTTCCCGCTAAGGCCGTATGTCGCGAAATTGGCGCAGAAGCTCGAAAAAAATGGCGCAAGAGGTTTTCTAAACAAAAAGTCAAAAATAGGGTTTTGGTTATACACAAAGTTCACTTATGTCAGTTTTATTCAGATTATATTTAAAATTACTCTCATGTTTAAGATGATCTTTCAGAAATTGGCAATGGCGAGATGTATTTTTTTATGTCGCTCTGGCGCAAAGAAATTGGCAATGGCGAGATGTATTTTTTTTATGTCGCGCTGGCGCAAAGTCAAAATCCTTAGAGGGAACACTGATGTGCAGTTACGTATTGTGGCATACGTTTCACATTGGCATATGTACCGTTCTTCAAAATGTCCCAAATGACTCTCAATGGAATGAGCTGAATTACTTGTTAGTTAAAATATGTGACGTTTTTTCATCTGTCATAACTATTTCGATTCCTAGTTCATTAGTGAATGCCTGTCGAGGCTGCATAAGTAAAAGATGTAAACTTTTGTGATTCAAATTTCCTACAACAAATAGAGCTTTTGCAAACTTATTGCTTGTTTTCAGACGTCGATGAGTGCGCTTATAACCCCTGTCATAACGGGGGTTCGTGTCAAGATGGAATCGATCAGTACACGTGTCAATGCGTGTCTGGGTACTCTGGCATGCAGTGTGAAATAGGTAAGCTAAATGGGTAATCCCTGTCATAACGGGGGTTCCTGTCAAGATGGAATCGATCAGTACACGTGTATGCGTGTCTGGGTACTCTGGCATGCAGTGTGAAATAGGTAAGCTAAATGGGTTAAACCTACCATGAATTAATAGGGGTTCATGTCAATATGGTAGTATACGTGTCAATACATCTCAGGCTGGCATGCAGTGTGAAATGGGTAGGTTTAGAATAGCATCGGCCAGAAGCGTAGCCAGAGGCGGTGCTCCTGGTGCAAAGGCACCACCTATGATTGAATTTATCGGTCGCCGAACGCCGCTGTCGGGAATTTTTAGTTTTAGGGCCTGCCAATTGCTTCGGTATCAAAGAAATTATCTTGCCCTGGGCTCCACATCCTCTTGCCACGCTTCTGGTTGCCTGATGCGGTGTTCGATGCAAAGCGGGTAATGTTCCAATTAATAAAATGCACTTATCATACCTGCTCTTAATAATAGAAAGTGTTGCATTTGTGTTATCAGACCTGCTCTTAATAATGGAAATTGTTGCATTTGTTATCAGACTTGCTCTTAATAATGGCAATTTTTCCATTTGTTACAGATATAGATGAATGTTCATCGTCACCATGTTTGAATGGTGGTCATTGCTTCAATTATGTCAACAGATTTGAATGCGCATGTACACCAGATTGGACCGGAGATCGATGTCAAATCAGTAAGATTTTAATGCTGATACCTTTAGAAGTAATAGTTGTATGTTCTTTTTTCAAGCGTAATATTGAACATTCAATGTCCTTAAAGGTGTGTGTCCGATCACTTTCATTAACAAAATCAACTTGGAGATTTTGATACCACATTAAAGCGCATATATTTATCTCATAACCTCTGTAAATTTTCACGCCCATACTATGTTTCGTTGAAGAGATATGGTCAAAATAGTGCTGAATTACTGGAATAGGTTGGTAACAAAAGTAAATATCCTGTAGGTTTCTATGGGTCACACTCAGACACATTTTGGCCTGTAGCGTTAATTTGGCTCAATGTTTACGAATTAAATCTTACAGTTGCTTCTTGTAGGTGATGACCTTTCACTTAAATGGCTCATTCTCCGATAAAGTGTGCAACTTTGCCGTTTTGGTGTCGCTCATGTTCGTGTTACTTGTTTAACGTTGTTAAGCCTATTACAAATAATTTGAGTGGTCTAGCTTAATACATTAGAGTCACATTAGCAACATGTGTGAAGCTAAACATTTTAGCATGCCAAGAAAGTAGATAACGATTAATCTGAAAATGCAAAATCGTTACTTTACCCCATGTCGCCAGCCATACTTTTTATGTTTTAAGTGCCCCCGATCCTAAAATATTCGGGCATATCAAACGCAATGCACGCTATTTAACAGCCCGTAATAGGTATTGATAATGACATAAAGTTTAATTATATTAAGTATTTGATATGGCATAAGACCTTTTTAAAGCATGTCGCCAATATTGCAAACAGATACAAAGTAGATTCTAAAATCGATAACAAAGTGTGAAAATGAATTTGTTGATGGATGATTCCGCATTAAGTTTATCAAGTAAACTTCAATGTTGAATAACGTATATGTTATATAGAATTATATATTTACAGTATACAAGGATATTAATATCAAATAAAAAAAATTATGTGACTGTCACGTCGCGACAGATACGAAACGCACATTTTGCTGCCTTCTCGCAAAACGCGGTACACTATGAGCAAAATACTACACCACAGTGTGGTATGTGTAGAGCTCCTAATTTAGTGTAAAGATCAAGTTTGTAAGAAAACTAATTTTCTCAATAATGAATTATAAAAAAAAGAATCAAACAGATACGAAACGACAGATACGAAATTTAGGTATAGGGAATACAATGGTTAACAAATCAAGTATTTTTAAAACATCTCCCATGCACTTTTTCTTTTTCAAAAACCATAAGAGTTTATGATTTTGTATGTTTTTCATGAGTTATTAGTAGTCGAAATTTCAACATTTCTCTAACCAAAGTTGCACGGTTTATCGGAGAATGAGCCAAATATTGAAATAGTGTATGTAAAATTTAAATAGTTTGCATTTCTAAAGTGTCAACCATCTTGCGTACAATTACGTGAAAGATGTATTACCATGTGTAATGAAATACAGCGTCCGTGGGACTGAAATGTCCTAGCTACTATTAAATTGTGTAGAACGTACTTGTACATGTGCAACCAATAAATCATCGATTGCTACTTATTCCGTGTAGTTCAATTAGACCCGGACTGCTGGTTATGAGGGACACTCAGTCTCATTACACCGGCTCTAGCCGTTTATTACAACTAGGCCTAGCCTGAAATAATTTCGAAAAGTTGTATTACAGAAATTCAAAATTACGGTATTATTATTATTATCTGCAGCCGTCAACGAATGTTCCTCCAACCCTTGCCTTCATGGAGGTTTATGTGAAGATGGGATTAATATGTATACCTGTCAATGTGTTGCTGGCTATTCTGGGTCACGCTGTGAAATGGGTAAGCTTAGAAATTCATTTGTCTTATTTAGATTATTTTGAATAATAAAGATAAAATGTTATCGTTAGCCCAGCGGTGGTTCCCTAGCTTTGCACCAATGAGGTCCCGGGTTCCGATTCCAGTGCATTTTGATTTTCAGTCGATGCTCGCTTCTGCAGGTTTTTATCCGGGTACCCCGGTTTTCCTCCTTCATTTAAAACTGAATTTAAAACCATCATGGAGCTCAGTTGCAGATAAGCTTCCTTTAGTTTACTTGGTACCATGTACCAAGTTGGGTATCCTTGGCGAAAGCCTAATCAAGATGATTTTTATTTTAAATAAAATTTAGATGAGTGGTGTTGATAATGATACACAACAGTCAGCATAAAAAAGAAAATCTACCATCTACTTATATGAAAATTTAGATTGTTGCAATTTGGAATTATTTTAAAATGTACTGCACACTTTACTATTTTTTCTATCTATGCCAAAATGTTGTTCTTAATGAAGAACGTTTGCTGATAGTCCTTGTACAATTTTTTAATTGAAAAAAAAATAATTTGTTTACAACCGATTGTATTCTATTACAGCCAAATTACAGACAAATTAAAACATTTCCACCAGGGAAATGTTTGCAGAAATGCTGCAAACTTTCAGAGATAAACACATGAGGACAATGAAACATGAAATATCAACACTACGGGAAGTGTGCCAATATGCTGTAAACTTTGAAAAGTGACATACCGTATCTTCAAAGAAACGTAAAATCTGTTCACAAAAACGGGAAATATGTGCGGATGATATCCGGCAGTAAACTATCAAATGTGACTGCATCTTTAAAGAGTGCTATATTTTACTATTTTAAGGAACCCTATCATTTTTTATTAATATAATCCCGAATATAATACATAAACCATCTAAAAAAGTTATTTAATCTAAAAAAGCGACCAAATACCGGGTCAGCGTTTTAGATGAAAAAATCAATGTTTTGCTATTTTTTTTCAATAACCTGTGATTGGATTGCAGATCAAGACGAGTGTGCTTCTGCCCCATGTCTGAATGGAGCTTCATGTCAGGATGAAATCAATAGGTATGCCTGCCAATGTGTGGACGGTTATATTGGTACTCGCTGCGAAACAGATAAAGACGAGTGTGCTTCTGCCCCATGTCTGAATGGAGCATCATGTCAGGATGGTATCAATCAGTATACCTGCCGATGTGTGGACGGGTATATTGGAACTCTCTGCGAAACAGGTAAACCTAACCTAAGATTATTTATCAAATGACGCAAAATGTACCATTAAAAGGTTTTTGAAAATTGATCTTCTATATTTTACGTCTTCAATTGTATGTCGCAAATTATTATTTTTTTTTTTGACGTATGTATTTTCTGCGGGTTATTTTAAGGTTGGTGGGAACTTTTTCTGATCTATAATGGGCAAATGTGGTCAACCATACACCCACATAAAAGAAATATTACACTCTTAAAACGAAAGAGTGAACATATCACTCTTTCGTGGAGTAAATTTTCGTTTCACTCAAAATGAGTTTTTCTGTACATTTTAACATGTTTCAAATATACATGCCATAGACAATTTAATTCTAGTCTTTAGGAGGTGGATGGTAATTATTTTCCCTTAGAGGATTCGTAAAAACGAAAACGAAACTTATCCTTAGCATGTAAGTACCTTTTGCAATTGCAGTCATTTTGGTGGAAAATATTTTGAATGTACCCAAAGATGCATGGGTATAGTGAGTATGGTATAAGCCGTTAAACTGAAGTTCTGGTAATCATGGTAATAGGGGCTGGTTATTTTGGCAATTACCAATCCGCAATTTGTTACTATGTTAGAATCACCATTTTTGTTCTTTATAAGCCAAAAAACTGTTGAAATTCTGATATTTCGAACTTTTATAGCAAAGCAAATTTTGATTTACCTTTTATAGCAAATACCTATTTTCACAAGAAAATCAAAATTACATTCAGATTTGTTTTACTTTATGACGTTGTAAATTCGTAATGCCGTGAGCAATTAACCGATGTACCCGTAAATCCTTGGTGTCCTGCTAAAGTGTATAAGTTGAGGTTTATTGCTGCAAACTCAATGTGTATTGCTGGATACTCGTAAGGGAGGTTAAAACTGCCGGTTTTGATTGCTGTGGCGTAGCATAATTTTTACTACTCGGTCGACTACTCTTATTGGACTGTAGCATTTCTCAAGTTTTGGAAGAAACTGTCCATTTATTTATTTATCTTTAGATGTAAACGAGTGTTCTACTAATCCTTGTCTACATGGTGGATTATGCCAAGATGGAATCAATAAATTTACATGCCATTGTGTGCCTGGGTATACTGGGACTATATGCGAAATAGGTAAGTAGAGATGCTTAAAACAAGGATACTTAGATGCCTTTGTGCTTTCACATCCATATGAGATTTTTACCCTTTTGAGTCAAAAGGTTTGACCTTACAATACGATGAATATAACATTTGTGCACGAGATGGGTCATTAGCTGATAACTATGCATGAGTTATATGATCATGACTTCACACTTTGTACATCCCTCTTGATTTTCGGGGAAAAAAAGCATATTAAAAATTTGACCTTTGACCTCTTTAATGACCTGGGATGAATTTTAGATTGTTGTTATGTTGCTCAGGAGGTCCCTATACATTACCTCTTAATTTTTTCAGAGCATTTTTAGCCATGACCTATGATCTTTGGTACAAGACCACCTAGATATTTTTAGTGAATTTTTCCTAATCTAAATGTTGCAAGTGCAATAATTTTACCACCCTTTATTTGACAGGTCTAACGTTTTTGAGAAATTTGAATTTTTGACCCCTGGGCTGTGACCTCGGATGACCCCTGAGTGCACCTCATAAGTATATCTTTGGTAAACAATCAGCTGCTGATAAGTAATGCATGAAACATTAACTTGGCACTAGAACACAAGACACAACGAACGTGAATGTTTCACATTTAACATTTCACCCTGTGGTCTGAGATGTTCTATGGCAAAGTCATTATCTGCATGAATAATATGAACTTGGCGCTAAACATAAGGGATTTGAAACATCTTAAAGAAATTTGAACTTCTGACCCCTGTGACCTCAAATGATCATTGACCGATTCATGACCACAACTTTTGTGAAGGAGCATTTGGTCGTTGTTACCATGCATGAGTTACATTAACCTGAAATCAGAATTAAGATGGAAGAGCTGAAACATTTTCAGTGAAAATTGCCTATTGACTTTGAATGACTTTTGACCGAGTGTTGGATATGACTGTCATGATTGGGTTGACTTAATTAAGTTAAAGCAAGCCAAAATTCCCTTGACAATGTATTCCTTAATAGTTTAAAGAGGATATTTTAAAGATTTTCTTGATTGTTTTGCAGCTGTAAATGAATGTTCCCCCAACCCATGTCTTAATGGGGGTGTATGTGAAGATGGAATCAATCAGTACACATGTCAGTGTGTGCCGGGATATTCTGGCACACACTGCGGAATAGGTAAGCAAATTGTTTTATTCTTTAATACTACTGTCAGGTTGATGTTGATATGCAGATGACTGAACAAATTAGGCCTTTTAAGGCTACGGTCCCTAAATGGGTGCCATTTTTGCCAACGACATCTTTACTGCAACTTTTTACCTACTTACACATATCAGAATAATACAATTTTTGGCGTACATATGTAATAGAGTCTATAGTTGATACATAAGACTTTAGTAGTGATTCCACGTCCATTATCAAGGTCAACATTACGTCAATAAACTACTTCGAAAAATTTACACCTTTTTCGCCGAAACCTTGAAATTTTATGATGTTCGAACAATTCGCCTGTTTTCAAATTTTGACAGATTGTAGGCTTGATACTTTTTATTGAATTACGAATAATATTTTATAAATAAGTTGTGTTGATTTTGAATGATAATGTAACAAACCCGCGTTGTTTTGCCCGGAAAACCAGGCGTGAATTATGACTCTGAGTTCGCCCTGTTTGAGCTGTGAATAGCCTGATTTTAGTATCTACATTATCTACATTTTGTCTGATATACGCATTCGCAAATTTCGCATAATTTACTTACAAATCGAGCATTCCAATGAGGCAAAAATTGCAATTTTTATGTAAACAAAAGAAAAATACGGCATTCTAATGTTCATGCTTTAGATTTTAGGTCACGATCTCAACAATGCCTTGATAGCTCAGGGGTAGAGCGCTCGCTTCGTAATGCATGACTAACTCCTGCCATAATCCATGGTTCGAGTCCTCGCAAAGGCAGTGGAAACTATTTATCTTTTCATGATTGAAAAATAGTTAGGATTCACATTTTCCTGAGCATGTGGATTCCTCGTACCCTTAAGCCAGAAATTCTGAACATACCTAGGGTTAACAAAGAATAGCCATATCTTCTTGGGAGTTTAATATATAGTTAAAAAAATCCATGTTTAGGTTATAAAAACACTAGGCATTGCAAAATGTGCATATTTTTTTCGTTATAGGTGCTAGCTGAACATGCATGGTTTACAGATCTCAATCGTATTGGTGCCGGGCGGGGTTGATTCTAATGGCATATACCAGTATCTAATAATCTATCATGTCCATGAATATACTACCAAAATGCTTAAAATAATGTCAGGACTTCAATCATATTAAATTCATACATGTTTAGAACTTCTTTTTTCCAAAAAGATTATCAGAAATCAAAATCATTAGTATACTGATGAGTAAGTCTGTGATAAGTGTTTTCAGTTGATCTGTCCGCCGAACAAGGGAAACAAATGAAATACAAGTCATGTACATGTTCCCTTTCCTAAACTGCATGCATTTTTAACAGATTAATTCAATAACTTTTCTTTTCAGATGTGAATGATTGTTCTCCCAATCCTTGTCGAAACGGTGGTTTGTGTCAAGATGGAGTCAATCAATACACATGTGAATGTGCCAATGGATATACTGGTTTACTCTGCGAAACTGGTGAGGATTGTAAAGAATGTTTCATATTAAATTGGGAAAAACATCAAAATAGCATTCTGTGATGGGCATTTGGAAGATGGTCTGCATTGTTTTTACAATAAGAATTGCCACGACCTTTCTGTTTTGATCTTGTTACAGCATATTTCCCTCAGACTTCATCATAAACCAATCAACATACCAATTATCATTTCGCCAAAATTACCCAGACCAGGTCAAACCAACATCTTGTTTAAATATGAACTAACCAAATTTTGCAAAAAAAAATGCAAATGAGCAGGTTATATTTCTAAAAAGTGGGGAAGAAAAAGGCAAAGCATGTTAATTTAACATGCTGAATATGTGGTAGGCTAAAAAATAATACTAGGTCAAAAAGCAGGATAATCGTGCAGGTTAAGAATTGCAGGCTAAATCTAACCTGCTTAATTTACATGTTTCATCATTTTGCAGGCTAATGAATAACATGGTTTTATCAATTGGCTTGACAGGTTATTTTAGTTCGCAATTTTATTGCCACTTCTGGTATAAAATAATAGTGATAGAAGGACCAAAATTAAATATTAAATCTAAAAGAAAATCATTTCCATAAGTAAATGTCTCTTATGATGTGATACTGATTGCATTAAGTGGTACAATTTGAACAAAAATCAAAGGCCTAATATGACATGCATACTAACATATCAATAAAACTTTAAAAACAAAAACATCATTGGTGTGCATCATTCTTTCTTTGCAGATGTTGATGAGTGCTCTTCATCACCATGTGGTAATGGCGGTCACTGCAATGATCTCATTAATATGTTTACTTGTCATTGTTTGCCAGGCTGGTCTGGAGAAAATTGTCAAATAGGTAGGAAGTATGTTTTTGTTTGCTATTCATGATTATCAAGGTAGCAGACTGCCTAGTTTAGCATGCTCTTAACCTAGCTGGCCCAGACCTGCCCTTCAAAATGCATGCTAATCTTAATACATGCATGGTAAATTTTAGTCTGTTTCTTTCAGCAATAAGAGAAAAATAAACAGGCAAAATCCAGGCTAGCATGTTCTTAACCTAGCTAGTTCAGGTCTGCCCTTCAAAATGCATGCTAATTTTAATATTGTGCAGGGCAAATTTTAGCCTGTTTTTTAGCAATACGTGAAAAATAAACAGGTGAAATTCAGGCTATAACAAGCCTCCCTTTTTAGTGTTGGGCCTGATAAGTTCGTTTTGTTACCAAATTATTACCCTCTAAATTGAACACTGGTGTTGACCATGAAGGCTAGCATACAGCAAATGAAATATTGAAAGTATAATACTTTAGTTTTTCATAATATATCAGCTGTTATTTTCTGTCCTTAGAAATTGATGAATGTCTTTCGGAGCCATGTCTGAATGGTGGTAATTGTACAAACCAGATCGACAGGTATAACTGCTCATGTGAGGAAGGTTGGGTAGGACAGCGATGTGAAACAAGTAAGTGCCGCTTTAAAGGTCTGCAAGAGCATTATGTGATACCCGGTATACTCAATGGGAAGGAGACAGATGTCAGGAACATAGGTGGAAAATTCTTTTTGTTTTACTGAATTGTTTTTAAAGCTTTTAAAATTCATAGAATTTTCTGGTACCAGATGTCCATTATTGATAAGGCTTATATCAAAATGAATTACTTCTTTAATGCACAGTTAGAGTGTAATACAAAATTGTAATCAAAATAAAAAATGCAGCCTCTTTTCATTTCCGCTTTTTCAAACATTTGCAAATGCCATGTTTAATATAAAGATTAAAATAAAACTATGATAAACTTCATCATTTCTTGAAATGAAACTTTGCAGGTGGTTTGAAGAAAGCATAAAGACATGTGAATTGGCAACAAAAAATTATGATACTCAACTTATTTTATTACACAACAGATATAAATGCACCAATAATCTCAAACTGCTCGAACAGCTTCAGTGTTGTACTGAAACCGCCCTCACAAGCAACTAAAGTCACATGGACAATCCCCACTGCCAAAACTATTGAAGGTCACTCTGTACCAGTAACACAATCATCAGGACGAACACCACCAGTAAACCTCACTGTAGGTAGTCATGTTATAGAGTATGTAGCAATGGATGCGGATCTAAAAAGTTACTGTCGGTTCACTATCAATGTAACAGGTATGTAATATATTAAAAGTAACAAAGAACATTCTATAATGCTTTTTTATTTAGAATGTCCCAAGTACCAAAAAATTGGGTTGACTTTGAATGCCAGGGTGCGTTTGCTAAAACACACATCTTGCTTGATGGTGGTTTATGGTGGATTCAGAGTCCATCGATATGCATCGATCGATGCCCATCGACACGCAGTCTTTAACACGCGCTATTTCTTATGCGTTGTGCGTGTAAAGACTGCGCGTCGATGGGCATCGATCGATGCATATCATCAAGACTCTGAATAAACCATTATAAAGGATTTCAACCATCTATGGGTGAATGTTGAAATCTTTTACAAACCACTATCAGGTGAGATGAGTCGTTCACGAACCACCTGGTTGACATTTTGTTCAAAGCCACCATGGCGTTCAAATTTACCCAAGTTTACAGTATGTTCCAAGGTTCATCAGATATTTTTGAAAGCATTATAGAATGTTCACTGTCACCCAAAATTACAACAGGAAGCTTGATCTATTTTGTCAAAACTTTCTAGTTACAAAGATTATATTATCCCACTGGTCTATAATTTAGAAATTTTTTAAAAAAAATTAAAAACCAAACTGCTTTGGTGTAACATGACTGAATAAACATTTAAAACATTGAGTGTTAGGTTTTTTCCACATAAGCTCATCTAACAAAATGAGAAATAACTGGCTGTTTCTGTGAACAGAAAGTTATATCACACAAGGTATCTTTTTATTTTTGTAGCCTTAAACATTTTCCAAAGATGCAATAAATGGGATTTATTACAACTTTGATGTGCTACTTTCTTTACCAATCTAACCATTTAGTGATTGCATTGTGATACCACATATACAAATTACTGTCTTTTTCCATTAGATGGATCAAAAAACTTCCATATTTTTCAAAACTTTTATTGCTTCTCACAAATAAACTTATAAAATTCTGCAAGTAGATCATGTATACAAACAGTAAATCTTCAGAAAAATGTGTCATTCAGGGAAACAATCAAATTTAACAAACAGCAACTATCAATGACACCAAACACCAAATATTTGACATCAGCGCACTGAGAGTTTGAAAAAACAATCAAAATATACTTATTCAGTTTTACAGTGACTAAACATCTCGGTAATGGTGTTGTTACCTTCACAGAAAAAATATCCACCTTCGATTCACCCGAGTCACAAAATGGCAGTGAATTTCCTATATTTCCGGTGATCATTTGTGGTGTTATTTTCGTTATCTTGCTGTTTTTCACGATTGTTATAGCATGCTGTTTTTGTAGGTGAGTATTGACCCTAGAACAAAGGGTCTAGGGTGAGTACAGCTCTTAAGTATAACCAGGGACAAACCAACATATTTCCGTCGGCTGCTACTATCAAAACAAACTAATAAACAGAGATAAAACCACTCATTACAAATAATGGGCTAACTATGAGCAGCTCTCAAGAATTGAGCAGAAAGTCACAAGTAATTCTTTTTCATAAGATGCCACTGAATAAAAAGGTGGTGACAAGAACAACCTTTGGTGTAAATCACTTTCACATTTATATGTTCAAATTGGATCATAAGTTTGTAATATATCTATTTGTATACTACAAAATACTTCAAGGGATCCTTGGATCCTGCTAGATCATCTGTAGGAAAGTCACACGGATGGTTTAACCCCACAATGACCTTTAAACTCCACTCACATATAGGTCAAACATGTGCCAGTTCAATAACAATCTGATAAAGTATGTGTTAATTAGGTTAATCATGTAGACAAACACAGACACACGCACGCCGCCCTGGACAAAATCGAGTACAAAAATAGTACAACATTCCTAAGGTGCACATTTGGAACATCATTTAAATACAATTTGAGTACATTTATAGTACACAAATTTGTACTATATTTGTACTAAAACTGTACTATAATTGTGTTCCAAATGTGCACCTTAGGAATGTTGTAGTTTTTGTTGTA
>JXSR01S011512.1:0-12037 GCA_000969725.1 Ophiothrix spiculata
GTCATCGCAAAGAATGTATAGCCGAACTTGAATGAAACCCGATTTGAAAGCCTTTTTACCTATGTTTTCATGTATATTTTAAGTCTAAATTTCCAGAGAATGGAATTCAAACATGCTTGATTTCTTTTCAAAAAAGGTTGCAACTGTTACATTTGTGCAAATTTTCTGCAAAATTAAACTTGGACTTCCTAATTTCTTTTTTATATTTCTATATCATATTGTTAGCCATGATTGTGGTTTTGGATATGTTTTGAAATATTTCATAGCAATCATGTGTGCATGAAATTGGTATTGTATAAATGGCTGCTTAGTCCATCCTACCAAGTTGCAAAAGTGCACAAGGCAGCAATTGCTTGAACAATTTGGGAAATTCTGATAGTAACTGATTACCAATGAATTGTCTGAATATATTAAAAAAAAAGAAAAAGGAAAAAAGAAATATATCAAATTTTCAGACAAAGTAAAAGTTTCATCGTGACATTGTAGTTTCATGATGAACAACACCTGGGATGCTATCAATGAAAGCCATTCATTAGGCCAAGAAAAAAAATGTTGTGTTGCCCTCAAGTGGAATTTCTGAAAAAATGAGTCGGTCGGTCACAATTTTTGTTTTAATATTTTTTTTAAAGCACCTAAATTATGAAATTTGGGTGCATTTTCCACTATTTTCAAAATATTTTCTCAAAAAACACCCAATCTGAGCAAAATTGGGTGCTTTCCTGGCCCTATCCTCTTTTTTTTTTGAATTTTCGAATAGGGTCGGTCGCTGAGGGCAACAAAACAATTTTTTTGTTTTTGGCCTTATATAAATGACTAAACATCACATAATCAATCTGTAATGTCGACATACTTTTAAATTATGAAAAGTCATTTAAAATTACTACAAAAAAATTCAAAACACTTTTAATGTGCAACTAGTGTGAAATTGTCCTGAGATTACATTTGACAGTGACTGTATGATGGGTTGTGTGATAGATCATAAAGCCACATGGGTATGATTGACGAGTGATTGACAAATAGCGTGACCGGTTTGGAAGTATGTGCATTTGTCTCGCCAGTCACCTATAGGCTATTATTTAGACATAAAGATGACATATTATCTCATTGACAGGTCATCGTAATCCCAGGATTGTAATTAAGGGAATGTCAAAGATGGCTGGAAATGGTTTATGTGACATGTAATGTGTAGTTTGTGCATAGTATAATGCTGTATGTAAAGGAATGTGATTAATAGCCAGGGATCTCAAGGCATAGGTGTACAGGACAGTTATGTTTTACATGGAGTTTCATATTTTACACAAAAATAGTTCCGACAATTTTATGTCATTTCATTTTAGATCAACTAAAGCTACATTTTTGAACATTTCCTACAAGGGTCAGGGGTTATTCCAGGAAATTTTATTAGAAGGGCGCCATTTAGGCAGCATCTCGTCTCCTTGCTCACCCATAATCAGGCATGGCTCTTGCAAAAATGAGAGAGTTGGAAATTTTGTGAACATTCATACCTAAAATTTAAAAATCAACGATTTGCAGTTATTTCTAACATACTATTATTTTTCCAGGAGCAAAGCCAGTAAAAATGTGGAGGCAGCTCAGCACCCACTTACATTCAGGGGTGCACTGCAAAACTAAGGCTTGCTGCTGATGGTCCAAATTTTGATGAATGATATGAACACATTTAGCTTTTTACTTTTGAAAATCTTTCCATTTGTCTTATCCTCTTTGTAGGTCAGAGTCATATTTACTATTTCATAAAACAAAAATCTCATAAATAAAAATCAGCGATGATTTTAGAAATCTCATAAAAACTTATACTTCAAAGTATATTTGTGTTCTAGAAGTCGGCATCATCCAAAAATTGTCCGGATCATAATATTTTGTGCTTGGGTTATATTCAAAGTGTTGCATGGGTATTTAAAGGTTATCTTGTCTGTACCTGAGCTGGTGTTGTGGTTTGGTGAATCCTCATGGGTTTGATCCAGGGAAGTTATCAGTAATGAAGAACAACCTGTAATGGATGGCCCGGCCACCATAGCAAACACACTTATTGGACACAGATAGGGCTAATGGAAGGCTACTTGACTCGGATGTGAACGAGGTGAAGAGGGGTTGTAGCCGGAAATCATCTTAATGCAAAACATGTAAGGCTAGGGTAATAATAGTAGAGCATCTTAGATGTAGTACGATGGAATTTGCGCATCCTAGTTACCTGAGACTTGGTCACAGAGTTGAGATTCATTTTAGTATTAGTATAACCTTTTAACCATATGGCTATTATATAGTGAGGGTTAGTTAGGGAGGTTGTTTTGTCATTGCTTGTAATAGGCAAGGTGACCTCTTGTTGTCTATAGGCAAACAAATAATTTATTGGACAGTTTAAACAGAAACTCAGAGTGCAGGGCCCCATTATTTGTAAATGCAACCCGTACCATGGATTTTTGTTTAAATTGTCCAATAAATTATTGTTTGGCCTATAGTTCACATCTCAGTGCAAAAAGACAACATGATATGACTTTTATCATACTTTTTGCAAATTCGGTCAGGTCAAGTCAATTTGATCATCTATGAATTCAGATATCTTTCAATATATCAGGCAATAGTCAAATAGTTATCATGTCTTGTTTGATTCTGCTTTTAAGCTGTTCAAAATGTTTGTTGTTTTTCACATTTCTGTGACAGAGTTTCTCCCATTGCTCAATTTACCGCAAGGATTTGCACAATGGCAATCAACAGAACATCCAACAAGTTCCGCATCACAATTTGGCTACAAGCAGTACATGATGCTTACACTTGCTATAATGTGCGCTTTCAATGTTGCTTGTTACTAGGGTTTTAATTTTCAGTGAAAAAAGAACAAAATGTGTCTTCAGGGTCGGTAATGTGGTTCTTACTTAAAGTACTTAAGTAGGGATTTTTCCCTTTGATTTTGATTAGTATTGAGCTGTATAAGTGGCAAAATTGTGTAATTGAAAACTGGGATATAGCAAATAAATTTCTATTATATCCCCTTCCCAAAATAGAATGTCTGTTACAAGTAAATGGCATAAATAATTAAAATACATGATTAAAAGAAATAAAGAAAATTCAACATGAACATCAGCTGCAGTTAACAGAGTCAAATTGGTTAGCCTACTTGTTTTATTGCAAAAGATGTGCCTGATCCGCTACAATGAATAATTTGTCTGTAAAAAACTAGGCCAGTCACAATTAAGGCCTATTGAGTGCCATATCAAAAATTGTAACAAAAAACCTGTTGAAATACAAGAAAATAATGAACGTATCAGATGCTGTTATTTCTCACACATGAGAACAGATCCAAGCTTGTGTGGTAGGGTTAACACTTCCATCTGTCAAGCTTGGCACGTGTGTGGACTTTAGAAACGATTCAGTGAGCTTGACGTAGGTCCGAACAGGAAAAATATGCAATTGTCCAAATGAATTTCCAATATCAGGAAGTTGAATTCACGTCAGAGCTCCGGCCAGACACATTGTGATTAGGTCTTGATTACAACCTTTATGCTATAGCAACCTTCGTCATGTGAGTGCAAGAACGTCGTATTTGCAATAGCTGCCATTTGTCATAAATTTGGAATGCACACTTTCAAATCTCCAATCTTGGGTCAGTGGTTCTTGAAATGGTTCTTCAGGTGACGTGTCACCTGAAGAACCATTTCAAGAACCACTGACATAAGACGAAATTTTTCTAGGGATTTTTCACATTCTTGTGACAAAGTGCAAAATAAAAATAACTTAGGGCAGCCATTGCAGATACAACTTTCTTGCACTCACATGACGGCTTGTCATTTTGATGGATGGATCTGTCCCTGTGATGATGTTAGGGAAGGATGTAGAAGTAGGATAGAGGGGATGTACAGAAATGGAGCAAAAACTTTGTCGATATTTCATTACTTTATTGTAATGTGTTAATGACTTGAGGTGTTTTAGTAAAATAGCTAACATTAGTTTGTTTTGAATCATGAATATTCAAGTAGAGCCATCAGTAATGTAAAACCAGACTTCATCATTTTGTTGCTAAGGACTTCAATTTTAAGATAGATATTTAAATTTCATACAAAGTTCAAATCATTGCAGAGATAAATGATAGAGGTAGGTTGAGGATTCATCACATATGTGACCCGTCATATAGAAAGGTACCTTAAGGTCGGCAAAATCAAAATTGATTTTTTGGTCTGATCTGAAAGCTGAGATTTTAAGCTTTAAAATGACACCTTGCTTTTGGTTATTGGATGTTCGGTTGCAAAGTTACACCCAAATTGGTAAAAGGCATCAGGCTGATTCGGAAAACTATAATTCTGAGAAAGTCAAGTTTAAAGTTTTTGTACTTAGTAAATCTTGAATGGAGAGAGGATTTTTAGCTTGGTTTTATTACATTTTTCTTATGTTTTAGATGTTGGAACCTGATTAATATGATAGAATACACTTCAATGATAACCTTTCTGATGAAATTAGAAATTCGACCTTGGACGTGATTTTTGACTATGCTTAGCTTCAATGGCCCGTATCTTGTAATTTACTATGCCGGTATTAAGGTACCTTTCGATATGACGGGGCACATATAGCAAAAGGGATTAAAGTCTTGGTTCCTTTGATCATGGGTAACTCCAATTTATATATGGTCCAAATGACTCACCATCATCCAATAGCACCCCTTTTCCATCATTTGATCGGAAGATGCAGAAATTTCATGCACTTGGGAACTGTCCTAGATTAGGAAAACACTAGTATTAGTAATAGACTTACTAGGAAAGGTTGGTAAAGCCTGTACTTTTTGGACACAAAACAGAAGGGTGCATTTTTGTCTGTACATGTGAATTATTTGGAACCCCAAATCTCGTTCTACCTGCCACACCTTACTGAATAAAAGCACAAATACAATGGGTTTTTTTTTTTGAAAAGTAGGACAGATTCAGAGAAAAGTGAGTTATAAATTTTCTGTTGGTATGCATCTGTAAGATAACTAATGGAAAACTGAAATTGCAAATACTTTTTATATGATTTTGCAAATGTGAGAATAAACTGATTTGAATGTCAGTATAATGTTTTGTATAAAATTCTCAACTTCACTAAATTAGTGAAATTTAGCACATTTTCAGTGCCATCCTACAGTCACCGATATCAAATCACACGCTTTGTAACTGACCATATTTTCTAGGTCACCTATAAATCCGAAAATTGGAAAATGTTGTCATAAAGTGCTTGGGGCGTGGTCAGCACTGATTCAGTAAGCTTATCAAAGCCCTATCTCTGAATCACCAGCAATCGGTGAACTATCAAATGAATTGTAAATTCCCTCTTGTCTATCAGTTTGATCTCCAAAATCAGCACTAGTCGTCCACCTGGAATACTTGGAACAAAATCTGTCAATAAATTTGATATGGTGTCCCAACAAAACTATGACAGTCCAGAGCTGAAAGTGTGCCAGTTTGTCCAGCAATGAAAATTGTTATGATAATTCAACTTTCCATCAAAATTGTGTAAGTCTTCATCCTTTAGTAATCTGAGAGTACTTGCCTATATTGTTTCAGACTGTCTTGTAGTAAATTTGATATTGTTACAATATGATGTGTACGGTGAGTTTTAGTATGGAGCTTGAAAACAAATTCGTAATAAATACTTTCCAGAGTTTCATAGTGTTTCTTATGGAAACAGGATACATGCTTTGGAGTTAAAACTGATCAGTTGTCTCATGTTCCAGACTTTGCAAGATTATTTTCACACAAACAGACAGGAAATGTAAAAGAAAACTGACTCTCATCTTTTACAAAAACATCAACTTTTTGTATTTTTTCAATACATTTTCAAGTGCTATTGATAGGTGTTGTATGAAATGGAATATAGGTTCACAGGTTTTATTTTAAAAATCTGTTCTTCAGTTGTCTTGGACTGGGTTTGAATTGGACTCTTTCCAATGATAAACGAATAACAAAAGTGAGTAATAATGAACAGACACCCATTTATCAAGTCCATAATATTTAAAGCAGATACACTGCTATGTTTCACCTTATATATGTGTGGTGCTCTGGCAAAATGAGCGGAAAGTCGCGATTGAAGATTTTGAATAAATGGCTTCTAAAGTAAAAAATATGATGAAAAGATTAAATTTCTTTTTTTGACATAAAGCGTATCAATGCATAAGAGTTAATCTATACCACACGTTTTGAAGGTCAAATATGCCGGGAAGTGCAATTAATCACGGGTAATTGATCGCGTTTTGCTATCATACGCTACAGTAATCAGTAACTTTAAAATCGATTTGCGACAATTTTTTACTGCCAGATTTTGAGTGGACTGCCTTGTATTTCTATCTGTAAATAAAAATTGTAGAAATACAGTATGACATATTATATATCATTCGAAATCTGAGATTATAGAGAATCAAAATATGCCATAAAATCAATTTTAAAAATCGAGACTTTCCGCTCATTTTGCCAGAGCACCACTCATATAACATTTTGCAGTTATTCCAGCCTTTTGACAAGTGATAAAACAAGTCGACTGGAAGTTGTACCAAAGTTTGATAACACATAGTTTATTTATGTAACAGCTCATCTGACAAAGATTCGAAAAGTTGACAACCAGCCTCATTGCAATGTCGCACCTATAGGCCATTGGGTTTATTTGTTTGTGTAAATCATGGTATATTTACTCCAGTAATAGCCCCAAGGAGCAAAGTGACTTGATAGTGTCACATTTTAAAGTTTAAGGTTGATATTAGATGATAAGGGTCAAAAGGTTACTATGATGGGTTTAAGAAGACAAGGCCAAACAAAGATGGAGATTTATTCTGATGGAAAACAAATAGATAAAAGAGGGATGAGAGGTTATCTGGGCAAAATATGTTTTCATGTTATGGTTACACTGATAACACTCTGATGTCATTGTTGTGTTTTTGAATTAACGAAACATAATTGCAAAAAAGAAAAACTTGTCAACATGCAATTTGGAATTTCTTCGGTGCTAATAGATAGAACAGCTAAGCCCCCTGGGTAGGTAAAGAAAAAATTTTGTAGTTTCAGCACTATAAATTAAAAGCTTAAGTAAACTAAACCTGTTCAGAACATTAAACTGTTTATATGAATGTTAGAGAGGTTATAAAACACTTTTGAGGAGCGGGTAACATCAAGAGATATTTGATTTCTTCTATTGTATATCTATTGATATAAATTGTCACCTTAAGACTCATTCATCATTCATCGGAACATCCAAACTTAAAATATTTAAACAAAAGTACACCCAAACAACTGCTTACATAAAACAAGCCACATCCTGAAGGTGACAGTAAGCTTTTTGCACCTAAACATGAACTTGACACGACACATTCAATTTCTTTTTCTGTTTCAAATCTTTATTCTTAAATACTCCATTTGGGACAAGTTCATTCTTTTGCTACATTTTTATTCTGGAAAATACAAAATCTCTTTTTTCTTAGGGACTAACTTATCTTTGTTCTTGAGTAAAAGTTGTCAGATTTCTTCATAGTTATGATCTTTAATCATAAAGACAGTAATCCTCCGTACCTTGCTTAAAAATTGACCCAGATATAATTCAAAGGGCAAAATAAGATGTTTATCCTTTTCAGAATCTAAACTTAACTGTGTTCTGGTTCCTTTGTCCTCTATGCTGTCAAATTGTTAAGAATCAAATCCTCAACAATTAAGATATTTTCAATCCCTTATTTAGAGGTGCAATTCATGATTTTGATGTGACACATCCTCCCCTGTTTTCTAGCTAAATAAGAAGAGTACATTGTAAATGTATACTGAAAATTTCACTTGATTCCAACCATTCGTTTCCAAGTTATAAGCATTTCAGCATTTTTAAAATCCCCATAGGGTACTGTGTTGTAATTTCTGTCGGGGCCCCCAAAATAATTAGAAAATGACACATTTTCTCACTTTTCTCAAAAATGCAAGCACATGTGAAAGAATGGTTTGGGGACCGTAACATATAGGCCCCTACCAGTTCTTATAAGCTAAAAAATACATTTTGATAGAGGTGATCTTGAGGACGGAAAGTGGATCATGAATTGCCCCTTTAAGTTGAAATAACTTACCAAACCCTGATGCTCAAGCTGAAATCTAAAATGCAAACTTTGTTATAAATTTTTCCCTTTTGCAGCAAATGCATATTCGTCTGCTAGCTAACATTGTCATTTGTATAGTTCGATCCCTATTTTGTTCAAAAATAAATCATCAGAACAATATTTAGAGTATGAGAATATAAAATAAACAAGACATACTGACCAACTTTTTTAGACTGTTCGTGATGTTGAGATGCTTGTTTTTTAACAATGATCTTTAGATACTATCAAATTATGATATATCAATCCCAGGATATCAATCCTTAAAGCAATACTATAAGATTTTGATATAAAATGATTTATAGTATAACAGCATAAAATGAAGGAATGAGACTATCTAAGAGCGTTTTTCAAGTGCATTTTGTCACAAAATTGTTTTGGCACTGAAAAATTGATAAAAAAGACATCATGCTTTCCTATACCAATACATGTTGAATTAAATTTGGGATCCCCAATTAAATTCAACAAATGACAAGACCAGAAAAAGTAAGCATATTTAAGTTAAATCATTTGGAGGGGATTAATATCTACCTAAAACAAACCCAATAAGCTAAAAAAAAATCAAAAGTCATGGATGACAGGGGGCGCTTCATTTTTAACACTTTATAGTATTGCTTTAATCGTTTATACAGTAATGATCATAGCTCGGCTAATTAGATCTCAAAATTAACCATAAATCTTTATAAAACCAAGCTAAACCATCATGGTTGTATGCTGAAGTTCATCTCAAGTTAAGCCATTAACCTCAATCTCGAATCAAATATTATAGTCCACTCCTCAAGGGACATTTATGATTTCTTATGTTATGCTTTCTATTTAATAAATGTGTTATAGTTCATGACCGACCAACAGTTGTTAACATACTTCATCATGGCTATATGTTTATGAGCGTGATAGTTTTTAAACACAGAAGCACGCCAGAAATTCTTTGGTACATACTCTAGATTATTGCACTGGTAATATGTCATGATCTATATAATGGAATTCTGTGGTATGGTAGCAGAATTCAACAGCCAGAGGGCTATTAGATAAGACCTTAAAGCGTTTACAATCCAAATACGTGGAATTGTTAGCGCTACTTACCAGGCAAGATATATTGACTGATCTTATCCTTGTCACATTTTGACTGCTCTTTAATTTTCTAGAGATAATTATTTGCCATGATTGATGAAGCCTTTATGTGGACTTCAAAGCAAGGTATCCCCATAATCTGGTATAACCCCGGAGTATAACTCATTAAAGGTTGCAATACTTTTTATATTTTCTTAATTGTTAGAATTCCCCATAGTAACACTCATGTTAATTTAGTCAGGTGTTAGGCTGATAACTGCGCATCGTGTTTTGCATCTAGAATCGACTTTACCTCAACTGCAAAACATCTGATTCACTCAAATATGCTAAAATATTGTATGTTACATTCCTCATAATCAGGGTTAAAAAAAAAATATTGTGTGTATCCCATCATGCATTGCTTCCAGTGGGAAAGTTTGTACAGGAAGTCATGTGAGTAGTTATTGATGAAACATGCCCAAAATGCAAGACTAATTCATCACTAACTACTCACATGATTCCCAATACAAACAATTCCATAGGAAGCAATGCATGATGGGATACACACAATATCTTCTCTTTATCAGGAACTAAAACAATTTGTCACAACCTGACAGCCTAATAAAAAGGGTGGTGCACCTCAGAACATGAAAAACATGCATTCTATTGGAATTTTAGAGTTCTTACTCCTCTTTAGTTTTGGCCAGGTATTGGTGTTCTATCTTACTGCTCTCTAATATTGTTCAGAAAATGCCACTGATATAGTTTTACAATGACTGATGATCCCTTGGTATTAAAAAAGAGCAGTAGGCCTACCACCCTGAAGTTATCACCAATTACTTCAGGTAGCAAATGCTAAGAATATCTGAAGTTCTTGGTTTTCAATCAGCTATTAATCACTGAATATTTCTGGTGCTGAACTTTAAATGCCGAGTCCTTTTTCTTTCTTTTTATTATTCTGATAACAGCAGTTTGTGAATGACTGAGTCATGAACAGATATCAGAATCGAAAATCAGAAATGATGTTAGGATTAGAACAAGAATATGAGAAGTAAAGCAATCCAATGGAAAATGTTTTTCTGTTTCGTAGTCCATCTTGGTTTAATACCATTTCATGTTTTAAGGGAATTATTTTAAGTCCAAATATTTGACTGTTCTTCTTCATGTAATGTGATAGCAGGGTAGTGTGTTTGTATTTTTGGTAACTTTGCTTCATTTGTTGAATTTGGATGTAATCTTCGGTAATCTTTATAATACAAGCAGTCCAACTTAAAGGTTTTAGTTTTAATTTAGTGTAGCCAACTGTAGATTAAATGCACATGAAGATCATGTTCTGCATGGAATTTATCAATTTAGAAATAATGTGCAACAAGATCTTTTCCATTCATTAAAGTATCCAAGACAGGTATGATGGAATAGTAAAATGAAATTCCTAGCGTTCTTTCCATCATACTCTACTAACCATTTACTTTGGTGATTCCAGTGTGACTGCTATAAGCTATTGAAGAGTTCCCATGTGGTCATGTCTATATTGCACCCCTTGAACCACAATTCTTTCTGTAAACTTTTTGTTAAAAAGTTGAAAATCCCACAAAAATTCAAATCTGAAGTTCAACTCAAAATAAAGTGCATTGTCCTCAGAATTGGTCATAGGTTACTGTAAGTTTGATGACAAAACTACTGAAAATTTGTAAAGCGTTTCAAATATTTGTATTTCTAAGAATTACTGGTTTCTACAACACTGAATCATCCTCCAAATTTTATCCATGTAGCCAATTTACCATAAAACTAGCAAACCTAATGAAATTACTAGCCTGTTTGCTTTGACTAAGTTTACATAAACTTTGAAGTTCTGTGAAATTCCATGGAATGAACGATAAAAGTTACAAATTATGGTTTCAAATTTGTGAATCTTCAGTTTATGTTGTAAGCTTGAGTTAATATTTGCAGAAAACTCATCCTTTGCTACTTTAGTTCAAGTGCAATATTTATGAAATATGATTTACATCTTTCAAATTAACGCTAAAAGAGCTCTTGGTTTATACAAAACCATGCTTGGTTTACACAGCGGCCACTACAGTGTTTGTTAAAACAAAACACTCATAATCAAACAATTTGGTTTGAAGTAGATTAATAGCTATGCAGTAACACTTTATTGGTTATCGGTATTATCTAGGGTTATATGCGGACATATAGGGTTATAAAGGGTTATATGCGGACATTTTTGTCATTGAAATTGAAATGATTTAATCTTGAAAAATTAACTTTACAAGTGAAACAATATTTTGAAAGACTCTTTACATATCTGTAGTTGCATTCATTGCGTTAATCTCTGAAGGTTCAAGTGCAAGGCTTTATTGGGTATTGTTAAGCTTAAAATTGTGATGCTTAATCACTCTTGTGGTTGTTTAAACATCCCTTGTGTTTACTTTTCAAACAAACTTTAAAGTACATACTCTTTCGTAAGAAAAGATGAAAAGTTTAAATCACTTATTTCATCCTGTATGGAAAAAAGTCAAAAGAAAATAAACGTCCAAGTAACCAAAGTTTTTGACTCGTACAAAAGTTTATAAAGTTTATAGAAGTTCCCCATTGGATATGAGGTTTGCAGTGTAAACAGAGAAAGCGGAAGACAGAACAGTTTGCTGGGAGGGATTTGTTTCAGCTAATATGCCAGTCGTGGCCCCGGGTCTTGGCAAGATTCACTATACGTATATCCTGAATCATATGTTATATCATCGCATATTGTTTGGCTTCTTTTGTTGATTCGACGTCCATCAGCAAAGTTGACATCAGCAAGGAAAACTTGGTGTTGTATAGAATTATTTAAACTTGACCAATGTAGTATGTCAATAAAACCAGGAAATGCTAATGGCATTACTAGGG
>JXSR01S011512.1:27754-45931 GCA_000969725.1 Ophiothrix spiculata
CAGACTTTGTAAGTATATACTTAGGTCTAGAAACATATCCCGGGGAGGGCACTCACACATATTGGTGATGCGGGTATGTGGCGCTTTAAAGATCCCCTTTTTCACGGCTGATCGCCGTTCTATAGTTCTGCATTTTCATGAAATCGCCGTTCTCAAGACTCCTCGAACAAAGCCGCCCGCTCCTATTAGCAGTGTGTTTAGGGCTCTAAAAATGCTGATTTTCAACAAAAAGAGGTGTTTTTTAAACAAAAACACAAATTGTCCGCATAAAGGTGTGTTTTACCTATAATACTGTTGACCAATACAGTTCTGAAGACTCTACTTTTTCACTGAACATCAGTTCCCAAGACCCTACATTTTCCAAGATTAAAGAGTTCTCAAGACTCTACTTTTTGCATGGCTTATCAGTTCCCTAGCCTCCAAAATTTGTGCTGCCCGTGGCACACCCCATCAAAAAAAAAAGTGAGTGCCCCCCGGGAAAAATATACACTTGTGTCAGACCGTTGAATTCTGCACCCTCTCATACTTTGCTTATCTGTGTCTGTGTTGTTATCGTCAATGTAGGACTTAATGTGCCAATGTATTGGATATCGGTAACGGAAGATGAGGTTGTGAGAGCGTGTTGTGATATTTACCGCTTGTCTGTGAAGTGTGTGAAAATTGGAATGATTGCTTGTCCGAATGAAATTGTATATATCTTTGGTCAAGTTTGGATGGAGAGGGTTATTGAGTGAGAAAACAACAAATGTAATGGTGAAATCTACATTTCGGACAGTCGGTGAAATCAACATTTTAGACAGTCAAGTTGATATTGATATTCATTTTATTTAAAATCAGAACCAAGTCATGAATAACACTCTGTATTGCAGTGTGAAGAGGAAATCATCAATATTTTATCAAATTATGATTTTTTTATGAAAATAGCCAAAATTTGATTGACTAGGCTCATTTTATTCATAAATATGTGATTCACCAAAACCAGTGACAAACTGTTGCATATCCTCTTCTCAATGTCAAAATTTTTAATTAAAATCCTCTCCATAAGTCCACTCACTCTATGACTAAGCCATAATAGTGACCATCAAGTCCTTGCGATTATCTGCTTGTCCATGGTCACTGTCAGAGTGAAGATGATACGCTTGTTATGACAAGGTCATCAGATACACCGTGTATTATCCTGTATCATCCTGTCCAAGCTTATATAAGCTTGTTTTGAGTGTAACATCATTATGGCCAAAACTTGTTGTCAGGTAGTCAATGAGTAGTCAGTTTCTGAACGATTTATCGAAACGCAGAAACGTTTATGTATTTTATAGACATTGTAATCAGTTAATGTTCTTGAAACATTTGCTACACATTTGCATAATCACTTCCAAATTTTTGGGAGACAACCTCTTCAAGTTACTTTTGAGATGCAAGTTGAGAATTTTCTCTAAGATATCAACTGACAGACAGCCATATAATGTTTTGTCAGAACCAGCATTTTAACTTTAAAGTTTGAGATTGAATCTATAGATGTTAATCCCATATAGTGTCGTTTAGGTTTTTATAAGTGTCTGCAGTGTCAGTATGGAAATGTGCTTAAGCTACCACAAGTTAACAACTTGCCTTTGCAAGTTGATGTGCATACTTATTTATAATCATATAAGTTCCAAGGAAATTTTGAGCAAAACTTACCCAGTGTTAGTTCTCTTTTAAGTCACCTTAATTCACAGGGATGTTTCATGGAAATCGCAGGTCTTTAAACCACAAAGTTTGTCAGGAAAGTTAAACTGTGATGATCTTAACCTTGGAGCAGTGAAAATATTATATAGGCACTTGCAAATCAGTACTTTAAGCTGTAGCTGAAATTATAATGGTTTTAAACATTTCAAGCCACAAAGTTTCATGGAATTTCAGTAACATACAAGCATCTTTCAGATATGACTCAAAAAAGTTAAAATCTAAAAAATTGTGATCTATCATGAATGGCCTTGAAGTTAGTGATATGAACTTTGCAATGTGACACATCCACTTCTATCATATGCTAACTATGTATTACGTAGTCTGATAACTTAAGCTTACTGACATTATACCAACCTTTATTTTCAATAATTCAAGTTTGGATTATCATAGCACAATTAAGACATCAAATTTCCTTATATAAATTCTGATAAATATAGCTCACACATGCATTGATAGCTTGGAAGGAATCTTTCAAAGGAACTTGGTAAGATTACTGAAGCTTGACTCACGGAAATATCTATTTTGTGTAGGAAATAATGTTTGCGTGAAGTTTAGGCCAAGAATATTTTGGTAATTTGTATTAGTGATTTATACAATTATGCCTATTATAATGAGTGCTTGATTTTGTTCCAACATTGTATACAAAATCTTGGAAACTTATTCTTGGGAAATGAAAGTGTTTGAAAGATTTTTTTTGGGGAAAAATAGACTATCGTGTTTAAGAAATTTTACTTTTTCAAGAGAAAATGGGCAAATTGTTTACATATTTCATGAATTTTATTTTGTCCAGCCCTGTTGAATTAAGGTACAATCAATGAATCAATTAATCACTAACCTGGTAATTCTAGTAATAATACACTATGAAACCTGTAAGACACAAGCGTTCGCCATAGGCACAAGCGTTCGCTTGCGAGGTCCATCTAGATGGACTAAGCACAGCTAATGTGTGGTTTGGAATAGACACTTCAAAGATATCAGCTACAATAGATGCCAGCAATACAAGTTCAAATACTTAGTATCATTGCTAGTTTCTAACTATAGATGCTCCTGCTGAATGGAGGGACATAACATTTTCACTACCCCAGATTTTAAAACTCAGAACCTGTTATATTTAAGCAACCCGTACTGCAGTTTAATGCTCATACAAACCCCTTTTCAATAATTTTAATTTTCTCAAATGGTACTTTGTGAAATCACTGAAGTGGTTTCAATCAATCTTTGTTTTTCACAAAGCAGGTCCTTTTCTAATTTTCATATTTTCCCTAAAGATATTACAAAAATAAATAGATTTGTCGCCATCGATATCTTTAATGTCTATATAAAGAAAACAAATAAGCTTGATTCGGTTTCATAAGCGTGTTCTAGTTTCTCTAAATGTATGTCAGACGAAGTACTTTGACTTTGTGTCACTGTATTTGACAAATTGTCAACTGCTTTGATCAATCAGTACACATTATCCGTCATGTGAGTGCAAGAAAGTTGTATCTGCAATAGGTGCCTTTTGTCATTATTTTGGATTGCACTCCAGTAAAATATCCAGTCTTGGGTCAGTGGTTCTTGAAATGGTTCTTCAGGTGACACCATTTCAAGAACCACTGACATAACACAGTGAAATTTTGAGAGATTTTTCACATTCTTGTGACAAGTTGAAAAAAAAAATAACTTAGGGCAGCCATTGCAGATACAACTTTCTTGCACTGACATGACAATACAAGCCAAGCAGCAAACCTGTGCAGCCAGGAAAACGATTTTGTGATATGTCACTGCAGATGTGACTGATAATAGGCAATATGTTGAATTGCAAGATTTTGATGCCTACATCAGATATTTGATTTCTTATTTTTTGATAGTGTCTTCCTGCCCAGCAATTAAGATGTAATAAGAAATTGTCTCTTTTTAGGTTGACAAAATCAAGTTTAATATATGTCATAATAAGAAGTTGTCTCTTTTTGGGTTGACAAAATCAAGTTTAATATATGTCATAAAGCTGAACCATGTCTTATGCTGCTGTTGTCCTTTTTACATAATACTAAACTGTATCTTTTAGCTGCTCCATGAAAAGTGTATTATTGACATTAACATTATTTATGTTTAGTTATGAAAGGAAACCGCTTGTAACATTCATGAAAGAAATTTTTTCTAGAAACAGTGCAATATGTTAGACTTCCATTTTCCTTCAATGTTTCCTCTTATTGACTTTAGCCAAGGTTGCAAACCTTTTTTTTTTTTTTTTTTGAAATGTAAAACTGCTTTAAAAGCCTGTAAGTAAGCTAGTATAACGAATGTATAACAATGATGAATAAGTTTTGTGCACATTTAACAAAACTGCTTTAGAAGGGAAATAGTAAGCTTATTATATAACAAAGATGAATATGTTTTGTTCACATTTTACAAGAATGATGCACACAGTCAAACCTAGGTTGAAAATTTCATGACAATAGCCTTACGGTGACATCCCATATCAGACATCTTGGTGGATTTAGCTGAAGGGAAACTTTGAAATCCACCGAGTCCCAAGATCCGTCAAGTGACTTGTTTGATTTGATATGGAATGACATGGGTTAAGTCTAACAGGAAAGAACAGGATTAAGCTCTTGGTCACAGAGGGAGGGTCAATTTAGGATTACATATGACTGACCAATTTGTGAAATGGGTTAGCTTTGTAGTAAGCTTATGACCATAATATTGTTCATTAGGTTCAATTTTACCCCTGCCCCTCCCACTTCCTCTGACATGTACAAGAAATGGAATCTCAGAGTTAACAACAATTTTATATGAATTGTCAAAATCATTTCAGTTTTTCATATGGAGTTTTCATTATTAAAAGGAAATGTCTTTGATCAATTTTTGTGTAATTTTGTTATTATATCATTTCTTTTAACGATTCATTCTTAGCTATTCTTGAGAGATATTCAATATTGAAATTGCACATTCAATATTACTTTCCTAATTTGTCACATCACAACTTTCCACACTTTACATATCCTGAAATTGAAAAAACAAACAACAAACAAACAGTGGATCCATTTTCACCGCAAAAATATTTACTAAAACATGGCCATTGACCACTTATATAAGAGGCCCAAGATGGAAAAAGGTCTGGGAATTGTTCCCTTACATATGATATACATTACATGTGGTTGAAGAAGATATATCCGGCCAGTCGTGCAAGAAGATATTCCCATTGGAGTCCTGTCTTGTCTTACGAGGTATTAAATACATGTCAGACACAAACTTGATGAGAGATGACCGGACTAGACATAATCTCAGGTTGACTTTGCCTTTCATGGGCTTAAAAATTAAAAAGATATATCACATTATGAGTAATTATTGAGTGTCCATCGAGTGAAATTTAGGGAGGGAATATTGGTCATTTGTTGCTGTAACTCACTCATTGAAGGATTAGAAAGAGATAGTTGGTGTCAGTGGCTGTCTTACTGAGGCACTAATCACTATCTGAGTGAGGTAAATGGAAATCAACACCAAAATCTTGTCTTTAGTGATGCTATTTTGGTTGCTACTTAATTAATTGTGTCCTTAAACTAATCTAAAGGTGTTTTTCTTGACACCCTTGTACGGAAGCATGGAGAAACGGACTTGTTTATATTTCCTGACCTTTTGAGACCATTATGATATGCGATTCTGTATATTTGGAAAGAAATTTACTAATGTGAATTTGGATATGTAGTCTCAAAGCTCAGTCTATTAGTTTAAATGTGTTCTAGGTGGAATACCACAAGATACAAGATATCTTTTCCATTTTAGTTCCTTTTAAAACTTTCAGATCAAATGTCATTTATTTGATTTGCAAATTGTCTTTAAATTTTGTTGGTCACATCAAGTCATCATTTATTTTAGCTGTTTGAAACTATTATTTGATACCGATAATGATTTATATTAACTTGATCATGTTAGCAGCTTATTTCAAGCTTGCCTTCATAATATACAGATTTAAAGTGCATGTGCTGAGTACTTTTTCATGCTAACATTTTCTTCTTGAAGCAAGACTCCATTCAGACATACTAATCTTAGAGGGAATTTATTCTCCTACTTTGAGGATGAGTGTTGAGCTCGCATCCGACTTGGGAATCGGAATCAATTGTCGCAAACACATTCTTTATTCCAATTGAAATCTTGGCAATTCATGCATGTAGGAATAGCTTAATGTTGTTATGTGATGAAAATCAGACTAATAAGTTATTTCCAATGTCTTGTTTTCATATCAAATTGTTTCTTTCAATAAGCTTAACTGATTTTCAGACTAATACTTTGATATGTATTGTTAGGTGTGAGAATTCACTTTTGTTTCTCAAATTTCAATTGATTCTATTTCTGATTTTACACAATAGTTACATCTACTTTTACAATATGTTTTGCATCATACTCTGCTCAAAGTAGAATTTTCTTTGAAACAAGAATAGTGTTTTAAAATTATTTTTAAATGTATACAATTTAAACAAATTTTGAGACTACCCTGAACATGAAGCTACATTTACCCTCCCTTTGCTTTAGTAAAGGTCCTGTTGCATATCATTTTCCATGGATTAATTGGGCACTATTTTGAATCACATTTCTCATTTGCAATATAGCTAGCTCCCATCTGATAGACAAGTCATCAACTTAATCCAATTTATCATTAAGCTTTCTTGTTCATATCACCAAACTCATAAATTGTCATGTCATTCCTAGAAGATTGCGCCTTTATCTTGTCATATCATCAAGATGATTAATTACTATCTTGTCATTTATATTTGCCACACCTTGTCACAGTTGTCCATAGTAAAAGCAATGTAGGTTTTGTTGTGTCATGGTTTCTTTGCCAAATTCTGGGTTCTTTCTGATTTCAAATTGCTCATGGAAGAGGTCAGTGAAATGTAGGAACCTTTTCTACTAGATTTAGGATTTTCTGTGCTTGTTGGTAAACTCTACTCATGTATTGCACCACTCTTATGTGTTTGTGCCTGAAAATGCTCACTTCCGGGGATGCACTCCTGTTTCTAATAAGTCAACCGGGGACGTAAGAGACCTCATGCCCAGACTTCTCTTAGGCTAAAAAGCCTAAAACCGGGGTATATTCCAACCGGGTACATAACACAGGGATATGATGATGTCCTGTGATGGTCGGCAAAAAATAACTTTTAGCTGCCATTGCTGTCCCCGGATAGGCGATAAAAAAACTCAAAGGTCAAGGTTTGTCCCCGCTTTCCACACAATTCAGGAAGGGGTTTACCCTACCACTGGTACCAATTTGCCACTTTGTAAAGTTAAAATAATTATATAATCTTTTGTACCGGACTTTGTTGTGCTTAACAAATTTTGTGACAGTTATATCCTTTGAAAGAAAACTGCTCTTGTAAACCTACATCTGAGTCAGGGTAACTATGTAAATGGTTCAAACATCTTCTTTTATCCAAGTTTGACATGATGTCATAACTCAGCAATTTGGCAGGAACTTCTAGAGGTGGATGATCTAACGAAGAAGGCACAGAAAGTTCAGACTGGAGAATCTGCAATCTGTATCTTGTCGTACCTGAGACAGATGAGAGAGGTCACGATGTTTCTTTCTGGATTTTTGTTACATTTTGTACTCTGCATATGAAATATGTTACAAAGCTGTCAAGAGAAAGACTTACACATTTTATTTCTACTTGCTTTACAAATGGCCCAGTCTGGACTCAAGGGAGTTTGGATTGAACAGTTTTTTGAGTTCTTGATCACAATTCTCCAACCTACTCACTGGCAGTGGTAAGATTACCCACCCACTTGATATAACTCTATTCAGGGACTAGCAGAGATCATGTGTAGGCCTTGATGTAGGCCTGGGTCATTGATACTCCATACAACCAAAGACGTCCAATGCAACCTACCTTATATTATTGCTCATGGATGGCTTGTAAATACCTTCATGTTTGGTGAACTCCCGGGGGGGGGGGGGACTCAAATTTGGTTTTGGTAGGGGTGTGCTGCTGGGAAATTTGAAGTACCACCCATGTATATACCAACTTCCAAGAAAAAGGGACCCATCCATATACCAAATTCCCCAAATTTTGAGTCGAATTTATACAAAAATTGAAATTTTCTTTTGCGCCGCGCAAATTTTAGAAAATTTTGAAAAACAGACCCATAAAAATACTAGCCTTGATTCAAGGCTGACAGGTCTGGGGATGGTAAAAAAATATGGCCTTTTTTATCCATTCTTTTGGTTTTCTACTTTACAGGTCTAGAGGTAATCTTTTTTCCTTTTTTTTTCTACTTTTTTATCCTTCTTTCCTAATTAAAAAAAAAAAAACACCTTTGCAAGGAACACTTTAAAACACTGGATTTATAATAACACTAGTCCAGTAAGTACAGCTAAATAAATCTCAAACATTCATGACCAAACACCTCTGGAAACATGACAAACCTCCACTCCAAGCCATAGTAATATTGGGTTTTAAAACTACCCTGATATCATTTCTTTCTCTATTATAACTGCATATATTGAAATTCCCTTATAACTAGTATTCCAACTCTTCTGGGTCCCCTGAGTTGCTAAGTGGGAAAATCATAGGGAGGATAAGATAAAATATAGAAGAGCCAGGAAATAATATAAAACAGGATTTTTAATAGTGGCTAATCTTGAATGGTATCAGGGTAATTTTAAACACAATGTGGTATAAAATTATGGCTTGAATGTAGGAAAAAACTGCTGGTCATTTTAAAAGTAGATACTATAGTAAATTCGAAAAGAAATTTGGATAATAGAAAAGAGAAAGAAGAAGAAAGAAAATATTTTACAGTCAACGGCCAAGTCAGCCTCGAGTCGAGGCTATAAAAATACCACATTTTGCAAAGAAAAAGGACCCATAGGCATACCAGACAGCCTGATTTTGCTACCCAAGTTTGCGGCACATCCCCGTAATCACTTTTGTACTAAGTATCCCCCCCCCCCCCCCCCGGGGTGAACTTCATGGTCATCTCATTCACCTGTGTAGGCTCAGTTCATGTTATCCCAAGGTACCTCTTGTTTTCTTGCATATTTGCATTCAACCATCTAATCAAAGGTTTGTTTCAGAGAATTATGAGGGGAAAGTTTGTCACGACATGGTAATTGGCAACTTTGTGATTGTTCTGACAAACTTGGTGTGAAGTTTTAAATTAGAAGTGGGGAGGTGGTTTAGAAATATGCACTGAGGTATAAAGAGCTGTAAATTTTGTGTTAGATGAGCATGAAACCATGCATTGATTTTTATTGGTGGGTTATGTACATAGAGTAATAACAAAGATATATCTTTACTTTTAACCTTTTGAACGTTTGATTCTCGCTAGGGACTTTGAAAAACAGGACATTGAGAATTTAACCAGGGACTATAATAACAATAAGACAGAGCAAAAATGCTGCATCCAAAAGTTTGCACATTATATTTTTCTTTTATTTAAAATGTTTGTTTGATTCAATTGCTGATAGAAATGACATTCTGACCAATGAGCATTCAGATCCCATGAGGGTATATCTGAATGTAAAAACAATAGTTACCTTGCAAGGAAGTGATGATACACAAGGAATACAATGTAGTCAGTTAAAAGTGTCTGATGTAAAGATATAAAACACAGGTGGGTTAAAACAAAAGACACAATCTTGAGTCATCTATGAAATTGAATTAGGCTATGTAAAGACAACGGGTCATCATTTCACCTCGGGGATTTGTTCAACTCACAGGTTCCTTATGTTTCCCCTCATGTTTCAATCCCCTCTCCCCAGGGACGATCACTGCTCACAGATATCGTCTGCTTCTACTGACATGCGACATTTAAAAGCAACATTTGTGTCTTACAATCAGACATGTGTTCTGTCTGCTGTTTTCAACAGAAAAACTTGTAATTTGAAGTGAAATTCTGTAGGAAAAGTACAGATGTATATTAACACAAGAAATTGTATATATTGGTCTGATCCTGTGTTCAGTTCGATTCTTGGCATACGCCCATTGAGACGTGAGACTTGCAGGATTTATCAGTCTAGATGCAAAATGTTGAAATATATTGCAGACATCTTGGCAGAATTTTGTGTTATGCCACCTTAGGTTTTGAAAATTATTGGACATAATATAATTGGTTGACAGCGTCAATACTTGCCCAGGCCTTGTAATCAGGGATAGCGCTACAAGGGGTCCAAAGACCACATTTTTAGCAATCAGACCCCCAAAATTTGGATTTGTGTCTACTCAAAGGGTCCAAAATTAGCCCAAAATTGACTCTTTTGTTTTGAAATACTATTATTTGGATGTTTCTTGCATAGCAACGTTGTGATTGGACCCCAAGATTTCAGAACGCAGCGCTACCCCTGCTTTGGGAGGAATTTAACTTGAAGCAGGTTTAAAAGATGGAGAGGGAGGGGGGGTTGGCTTTAAGGGGCCAACATGCATATGTTGGGAGGATATAAACCCAAATGTTTTGGAAACTTAGGCACATCAAGGCAACACTAAATTGAGTGATGTTTGAAATATTTGAAAGAATTGGAGAAATGTCAGTTCCTTTCAACTTAGAATCAGTGATCGACTTCAAATATTCCGAGATGAATTAAGTTATAGAATTAATAGATGTATGAATTGTAATACTATTGGCATTAAAACATGCTCCCATGATGCTATAGTCAAACCTACACGCACCCTTCAGTATACAACAAATCCAATTGTCTTCATTTCTGCATGGTTTAAACTAGGTTATGGTTGAAAATATGGATCATTTGGTGTGGAATTTATTTTGCACCCACTCCTCATAGTTGTTGAAAGTCAGTATACAAATATCAAACTTGCATGTATTGTAATATTTATTTAAAAATCATGCAATAATGATCACAAGAGATTACCGCAAAATAGAGAATAGAACTAGCTGTATTCATATGAGCATTTGGACTATATGAGAAAGAGGACCTGAAGAGATGGGCACGATTGTAGTGCTACCTTTGAATATTATATCTAATCTATTATACATGTAACTGTATATAAGGAATGTCAATATCATTTATGCAATACTTCTGGGCCAATGCCAAGATGGCATTTTTGATACAATTTTTTGTTAATTTTGATCAAAATAAATCTGTTTTATATACGACATCGTAAACACTCAAATTAAATCATGACAACATCAGGGATTAAAACAGGATGTTTCTTGATCGTTCTTATTAAAACACTTTACAAAGGAAAAGTAAATTAAAAGTGATATTTTGTTTAAGTTTATTAAGAAGAAACATCAAATAGATCCGACTTTGCGTATATTCCCACTGATCCATATAATTGATTTGTTCTCGCCTGTCTCTCTGGAGCTTAGTATTCCACATGCTTATGATTTTAACAAATAAATTCATTGCAGAGTTTAAAATGAAAATAGGTTACCAGTTGGATGATTTGATCTGTGCAAGATGTATGGGATATTGAATTGTCATGATTGAAGATTTGAAACAAAATAATGTGCTGAATCTATATCCTGGGTGTGTGTAACTGGGAGGAATTTAACTTGAAGCAGGTTTAAAAGATGTAGGTTGAGGTATCTATATGAACCCGTCTGATTATAGAGTTTGAAACCAAAGTAGAAAAGTCACAATAGTGTTTTCAGATAAACATAAATAGGCCTGGTTTTCAAGCTGGGGGACACTTGTGGCATGGTGTTACAAATATCTGACTGTAATCAAGAGGCAATGAATGTTGCGAGTTTTGAATCTGATGGGTAATGTGTAGAGTCCTTGAGCAAGATAATTACCTTCATGTGCCATTCTCTACCCAGGTGTAAAATGGGCACCAGCATTCTTAAATGTTTGGAAGGTATCAGACTCGCGGGGAAGGAGGTGCAGTGAGACCATCAATTCAAATATAACAAAAAGTGGAGTCTTGCCAAATCAATTTGAAAGAGAGATTGACATACAAACCTATGCAAATATAGACCAGTTTACTTTTACTTTTACATTTTTTAATTCAATAATACCAGGATGAAAATCAAGCAATTTAAGGGATTGATTTGTCACATGTTTGCAAAAGATACAAAAAAGGAAACAAAAACTTGAGGAAAGTGTTTTTCCAGAAAGAAATTGATGCATCTTATGATAACTTTGTATCAATGCATCAGGAATTATAAAAGTACATTTTCTTAGTGTGCCATCTTCCTAAAAAGAATGTCTAAATCCGAGGTCTGGACACCATTGGCATAAGGCCAGATGGATAAACAACTACCAATCAGACAAATCAATAGGAAATGTGAAGATTACAGTTTTGACATTAGATGTCTATGCAAAAAGATACAAAACTTAGGTATCAACAGAAACTTATAAATCTTGTTTGAATTGTAATGTAGACAAAAAGACAATTTTCCAGCTTGAAATGTACTCATAGCTTATTTGAATTGCTAAAAGGTGCATCTAATGTTGCTATACAATTTCAGCGATGAGTGAAGAATTAAAAGACCATGAAATAAGCTAGCAAATGGAAGGCACACAAATGAACCTATTATGGTCTCAAATACCAACAAACTAGATCAGATCAAGTCACATTAGTGTAATGTAAGCTTACATGAAATGATATCATCAAATGGAACCATATTGTTGTGACATATTGCCGCTAGGGGACGTGGGTCTATTAAGAGGTCACCGATGATATGCCTGCTACATGCCCCCATATTCTAATATTAGTATACTACATACTATTATTAGGGTGTTACTACCTTTTGCTCTGGGATATAAGCTAGGAATAGATTCTTCAAAGGTATTTTTACAAACGGCATAGCAAGTAGTAAACATAATTACATAAAGTTTATGAGAATAGGACCAAATAGTAATTCCCCCATTACCTGCTAATGAATGGCAATATCACACAGCCGATTGCCAATGAAAGTGAGGCCAAAAATGAAAGGTACGAATTCCGGTATGGTCTATTATATAGCCCATGCAAGGTTAAGAATTAAGTTTAAGTAAATTTGTTTAAACGTAATTGTATATAACTTGTAAATCTCTGAATCATCATGTATGTTATGCCCAATAACTCTAAACTTCACCCTAAACAGCATTAATAAACATTTCAACAATAAAAAAGTCCCAGGAACTTTTTTTAGGAATAGAAAGTACTTTTCACCAGGTATTATCTACACATAACTTGCCAGATTTCCTCCTCAAATGCCACTCAGATATTCATATGGGACCCATACAAGCTTCATCTTACAGATTAGAGTCTTTCAGGATCTCATATTGTTTTTACCTGAAATGTTAAGTATCACTTCAGGCTGGGCATTGTTTGCTTTATTCGAGCTGCAAATGCTCTAACAGTCAAATTTGATACAAACTTGAGTGCAGATGATATAAGGAAATGACTGGTCTTAGATTTCAATTGAAACAATATGGATAGATTGAAATATAGACAATGGTTGCTTAGTAACATCAAACAATGATGAGCAAAACCATTTAATTAGTGTATAAGAACAAAGGGAGATGTAATATATTGTGCAGTGATTTTACTACTAGACTTTTAATTTTCTCTGGTATTTTAAAGCATTAACTCTCTTGAGCAAAATGCATTTCATGCTATTAGCAAAGTTACATTTACGAGCATATAGGCTGTGTTTTACCAAGACAATGTATCCATGATAATTTTCTCAAAATATATATATGCATAATCCAAAATGATCTGCAAATTCACATGCCGAAGAGACATTTTAAGGAAACAGATTAGGAGATTAGGAGTCTTAATAACTATGATACTCTAAAATCTCAATATAGTGCGCATTTTCCCAGTTCTATATCAGAATTTTTAAAGTATGTTGATCCTACTATGTATCAAAATATGCATGAACATCTATCATTTTGTTTGTTCTTTTGTTGATGATTGGTGGTTTTGTTTTCTTTTACAGAACATCTTTACATAAACCCCTGACCAAAAAGGAACAAAGTATTAATATATAACCTGTTTCTGCACAAAATTAAAAGACAGTTTTAAAAGTATTTTTAACAGGTTTGTTTTCGATTGCCAAAAGTAAGGGAACATTCTACAAAATAATCATGTGATTAAGTTCTTTGGAGCATTTGATGCTTATGGCAGTATAGCATCTTTTATTTTAGAGCTTGCAATTCAGAAATAATCAAACAGTAGCAATAATCAAACATTTTTCACCCTCTCGTCTCTGAGTTCTGATAATGAAGTCACTGACTTATTCGTTAAATCCCTATTGGCTTAAAGCAAGCAGTAGCTACTTTTAGAGACTCTTACTTTGAAATTCTAATGAAAGCTTGAAATTGTATATTGAATGAACTATTAGGCCCTGTTTCTTGTTAGGGGGAATTCCAGAAATCATGACATGAAAAGTCTTCAACAGAATGATATATAAGATTACATTGTATCACAGTTTTCGATGAATGTTAATTAATTCTTGTAATGTAATTAATTTCTCTGATTACATTTTGACTCGTTTAGTTGTGCTTTTAATGTTGATTCTATTCAAAAAGGGGGAAATAGAGATATATCTCCAAAATGAGAGTAATTGGATTATGTTAGAAATTCTGACTAATTATGTTTTAGAATAGTTTATATATATCACAAAATATATTAAAACAAATTTAGTTTCTAGGCATCGTTGTAAAAATGAAGAAAAACTTACTATGAATCTTTAAATTTGGTGTGCAATGTTAGCTTAAAAACTGTTATTATTTTGGTGTCAGCAAGGAAAGATTTGGCAAGGCAAGTTCTATTAAGCTCATATATATTGCAATTTTGTATCAGTATTTTGCATCGGTAGCGTAATGGCATTTATTTATTTTCACTGCGGAGCATTAATGTTTCTGAAATGCATTATTATATTGCATCTAGCCAGTAGGTCATTGGCAACGTAAGTGACTTATTGGATAATCAGGTCTGTGTCCTTATCTGCTGGTTTTATCTTTGCCCGGCTACAGAATATTGAACTCAAAAAACTTATTGATGTGGCGTTGGAAACAGCTAATTCTCACGGCAATATGGATTGCAGCCACTCCAGTGATCAAATGAATAGAGCAACGTCCTTATATGGACGAGATGATTGTAAGCCGACTCCATTGCAATGTATCATGTATGTTTATAGAGGATGGATTTGTGTTTGAAAAGTCACATTGCGTTGCAAACTTGTCTTTATTGTAGAATAAATGTCTTGATTTTCTCGATATCCGTGAGGTAATTTGCAATGTTATTGTCATCATGAATTGACAAGGGCCTTGTTATTAGCTTTCAACGTAGCTTGATAACCGACAAATGTGATATGTTGTAGATACATTGCCTTCAATAAGCATAAGATTTATACATGTAAACTGACAAATGCAATTCTTAGTGGCCAAATATTAAAATGATATTTATTGCCATTATGAAAATGTCACAAATTGAAATATTGTGAAAACAAGAATGATAAATATTATTTTTGCAAAAGGTTAAGCAGACACATTTCACGCACAGTGTTTTCCTTAATTATCTTTATTTTCTATTTGGGAGGATATTTCTTCTCTCAAAGTTGACCCCATTGATACTCACAAAGCAAAGGTGAATGAAGAAATGCATTAGGTGTGTCTACTTTCTGGTGGGTTCAAAATTATTGCCCGGATGGTTATGTATAAGTGTTATACTATTGATGGATGGGCAATGGAAGTTGTGTCGCTGGCGGTGTGTCTCAATTTTTTCCAAGTATAGCTATTCTCTCATTACCTAAGCTAATATACATGTATGCAAGGAATTCCACTTACAATTTGGCATTAGGGTTAATATTCTTCTAAAGAGTGATGTTGTACTCATCAAGATTATTTCATTGTGACAATAAATTAAGCTATGGATGTACCTCTCTGAAATGGAAGAGTAAGATATCCCTTTTTCATCAAGTTATCTTAAGTTTCAGATTCTTTGTTTTATAGTTAATGCAAATACAATTAGACTGTGCTTTCATTTTGTAGAGACTGGTACATTACGCATTCTTTCAACATCACTTAAACAATTAGATCTGGATGTGGATGTTTTGGTTTACAAACAGAAGGTACAGTGGATGCATTTCTTATATTGTGCTTCTGTCTTTCCAAACAGCAGAAACCATTAGAGAAATCAAATGGGAACATTACCATTGTGTTGATACAATGTCACTCTCAAAATGGGATGCTTTACCCATGTTGGCACAATCCAATAAGCCAATGACGTAAAGAAAACGGCATAGAGGCAAGTTGAAACTATGTAGGGCAAAGGGTTCATTGTTGCTGCTGTATCTACTTTACCATTATACTCATACAAAATGAGAACACATCACTAAAATGTAAAGCGGTTATATTAAGATTGTATTATGCAGTACCCATAAGTGCAAAGGATTTCTTTCAGTCTTTACATTTAAGATTGATTAGGTACAATATATTCAACAGGACAATTTATCAGCAAAATCAATTATTTCTGTAAAATTTTGCTCAAAATAAGCTTTAAATTAGGTCATTACCTCCCACTCGAATGACTTTTAAGCTTACCTCAGTCTTTAATGCCGAAGCAGTAGGGCATCGCTCAGTTTGTATCTAATGTATGCAATTAACCTGAATTTACCGCCAGAAAGGTTTACTCTTATGACATAAATGATATACTCTTTCCCCTTCCGTTGCGTGTAGATAGGAGATAGAAAGATTCTTTAGAATGGGGTTGATATATTAGAAGAGAAGTGGGTGAGATTGCATAAGGTATGATGTAAAGTTTATCAGTATAACTGTATATTGCTGGCTGAAAATATTATGCTTTTAAAAATACAACCACAATTTAAGTGGGAATAGGGAGAAAGGTACCTATAACTTAATAAAAATTTACATTTTTTTAAGCAAAGTAAATGCGATTTTTGCAGTGCCAAGAAATATATTTTCAAATACTGTATTATTTTTGTGTGTGCAAACAGAATAAGATTTTTTATACTGTTTTTGATTCGATACTAAGCAAAATAGTCAATTCAAATATCTCCAGTGGTTAAACATTTTGTACTTGATCGGACAATCGGATGCAAGTATTTCAGTTCTGTGAGATATTGATACATTCTCTTGTGCATTTTTCTTTTGATACCTATAGCTATTGTATCATAAATGATTGTGGATTATGTACTATTTGCCTGAGATTTCTTGTTATCATCTCATACCTTGAATAATGTATGAAACTTTCAGCTGCAGCAGATGTCGTAGGAATGAACACAGATATATATCACTTGTTATTGGACATGTTTGTTGTAATTTTATATGGAAAATAAAGATAAGAAATATGTATCGTTTGGACACCGGGATGATGTCAATGATACTCCGGTCATTGTCCCCAGGTTTGCTTATAATATATAATACCAAATTAGTAATTGCTTTGTTCATAGACTTTCTAGTAGAAATCTACTGCTATTGAATTTAAAATTCGAAAGTATAGCAATGAAATGAAGTTTAAGGCTATTGGTGATATTTTAGTTAATTGTTAGTTGCAATCTGTAAATGGGGTAATTGTGAGAAATTCACTCTTGCTTAGTTTTATTATAATTGTTTATTAATAGGGACCTATAAACTGGTTGGAGGTTTTTAGACCTTATTGTATTAAGCTTACACATCCAAGATTTGTTAATGCTGTCCCATGGCAGCAGAGATATTTTAGATAAACACGAGAAAGTGTGATTGACATGGAACCCTTTTAATTTATTGATGTATGATTCCCTCCTTTATTGATTTTGGTATTTTGTTTTTACCCCATGAATTAAGAATGATTTAGTTAGGAAATGGAAAATGGGAAACTTATACACTTACATAGAGTCAGGTTGTGATGCTAGGCCAAGACATTGCCTTCAACAAGCATTGAAATTATTCAAGTAAACCAAAATCAACATGCAATTAATAGTGGACATACATTGGCAAATATTCAAATTTAGATAGAAACTTACCAGAGAAACATGCAAGATTTTGATTGTTGTTAAACCAAACATACCATATATCAATGTTGGCAAAAGGTAAATTTTACACTATAGCAGATTTATTTCATGTGCATTTATCTTCTTTAAGTTTGTTTTCTACCTGTATTGATGACTTTTTTTTGTATCCCAACATACAAGTGTTATACCGTGGTGGACCACTGTATCCCAATTTCAACCAGGCTTAACCAGATCCAACAGTACAAAGGAGTTAATCTAAATAAAAATCAATGAGCACAGTTTTGTTCATCAAGAAAAAAATGCATTGAGGTTTGTGTGGATGTGCTTCACTCAGATAAAAGACAAGAGGTCTGTTTTTCCATTTACCAGAAAGTTTTGATTCCATTTCTATGTTTTAGTTAAAAAGAAAATACAATTATATTGTGATTTTTGTTTTGCAAAAGACAGGTACTTTAAGTCCTTTTTTTCAACACCACTTAAACTTCAATTTAGATTTGAATGTGATTGTTTTAATTTAAAAACACAAACTACAGTAAGTGCATTTCTTTTATTGTGCTTCTGTCTTTC
>JXSR01S011512.1:46421-61153 GCA_000969725.1 Ophiothrix spiculata
AATGACTTTTAAGCTTACCTCAGTCTTTAATACCAAAGCAGTGGGGAATCGCTCAGTTTGTATCTAATGTATGCAACTAACCTAAATTTACCGGGAGAGAGGTTTACTCTTATGACATAAATGATATACTCTTTCCCCTTCCGTTGCATGTAGATAGGAGTTAGAAAGAATCTTTAGAATGGGGTTGATATATTAGAAGAGAAGTGGGTGAGATTGCATACGGTATGATAAGGTAAAATTTATCAGTATAACTGCATGCTGGCTGAAAATATTATGCTTTTAGAAATACAACCAAGTGGGAATAGGGAGAAAGGTACCTTTAACTTAATAAACATTTACATATTTTTTAAGCAAAGTAAATGTGATTTTTGCAGTGCCAAGAAAAATATTTTCGACTTCTGTATTTCTTGTGTGTGAGCAAACAGAATAAGAGTTTTTATACTTTTCTTGATTCGATACCAAGCAAAATAGTCAATTCAAATATTTCCAGTGGCTATGCATTTTGTACTTGATAGGACGTCCAATCGGATGCAAGTATTTCAGTTCTATGATATTTTGATACATTCTATTTTGCATTTTTGATACCTATAGCTATTGTATCGTAAATGACTTGGGATTATGTACTATTTGCCTGAGATCTCTTGTTATCATCTCACACTGTGAATAATACATGAAACTTTCAGCTGCAGCAGATGTCGTAGGAGTGAACACAGATATATATCACTGTTATTGGACATGTTTGTTGGACATGTTTGTTGTAATTTTATATGGAAAATAAAGATAAGAAATATGTATCGTTTGGACAGCGGGATGATGTCAATGATACTCTGGTCATTGTCCCCAGGTTTGCTTATAATAGTAGATTTCTACTGGAAAATCTATTATGAACAAAGCAATTACTAATTTGATATTTTGTGCTATATAATTTCAAATTCAAAGTATAGCGATGAAGTTTGAGTGTATTGGTGATATTTTAGTAGTTAATTGTTAGTCGCAATTTGTAAATGGGGTAATTGTGAGCAACTCATTCTTGTTTAGTTTTATTATAATTGCTTATTAATAAGGACCTATAGACTGGTTGGAGGTTTGTAAACCTTATTGTATTGTGCTCACACATCCAAGATTTGATAATGATGTCCCATGGCAGCAGAGTTATATTCAGATGAACACGAGATAGTGTGATGGAACCAGTGTGATGAAACCCTTTTAATTTATTAATGTATGATTCCGTTCTTTATTGAATTTGGTATTTTGTTTTTAAGAATTAAGAATGATTTAGTTAGAAAATGGAAAATTTCAACCAGGCTTAACCAGATCCAACAGTTCTAAGGAGTTAATCTAAATAAAAATCAATGAGCACAGTTTTGTTCATCAAGAAAAAAAAATGCATTGAGGTTTGTGTGGATGTGCTACACTCAGATAAAAGACAAGAGGTCTGTTTTTCCATTTACCAGAAAGTTTTGATTCCGTTTCTTTGTTTCAGTTAAAAAGCAAATAAAGTTATATTGTACTTTTTGTTATGCAAAGACAGGTACTTAAAGTCTTTTTTTTTCAATACTACTTAAACATTTTGAATGTGAATGTTTTAATTTAAAAACAAAAACTACAGTAAGTGCATTTCTTATATTGTGCTTCTGTCTTTCCAAATAGCAGAAAGCATTAGAGAAATCAAATGGGAACATTACCATTGTGTTGATACAATGTCACTCTCAAAATGGAGTGCTTACTCATGTTGGCACAATCCAATAAGCCAATGACGTAAAGAAAACGGCATATAGGCAAGTTGAAACTATGTAGGGCAAAGGGTTCATTGTTGCTGCTGTATCTACTTCGTCATTATACCCATTCAAAATGAGAACAACTTCTTACTCTGATGTAAAACAGTATAAGATTGCATAATGCAGTACCTTTAAGTGCAAAGGGGCTTTCTGTAATTCAGTCTTTATGTTTGCCTTAAGATTGATTAGAAGTGAAAAGGGGCTTTCTGTAATTCAGTCTTTATGTTTGACTTAAGATTGATTAGGTACAATATATTCAAAAGGATAATTTATCAGCAAAATCAATTATTTCTGTAAAAATTTTCTCAAATTAAGCTTTAAATTAGGTCATTACCTCCCACTCGAATGACTTTTAAGCTTACCTCAGCAAAGCAGCAGGGTATCGCTCGGTTTGTATATAATGTATGCAATTAACCTGAATTTACCGCGAGAGAGGTTTCTCTTATGACATAAATGATATACTCTTCCCCTTCCGTTGTGTGTAGATTAGAGATAGGAAGAATCTATAGAATGGGGTTGATATATTAGAAGAAAAAGGGGTGAGCTTGTTATTAAAGGTAGTAGGATGAAGAGTATATCGGTATACTAGTACGTTTCAGGCTGAACATATTGTGTTTATTAGAAATACAACCAATATTCAAGAGGAGCTAGGGTGAAATAGAGAGAAAGGTGCCTATAACTTGATAGAAATTTGCAGATATTTTGAGCAAGCTTGGTAAATGGAATTTTTGGTTGTGTTAAGAACTGTCTTTTGACTACTTAGATTTTTTTATGCAAACAGGTTAAAAATAAAAAGTTTTACTCTGTTCTAGTCCATCAAGATGGACCTAGCAAGCTAACGTGCAGAGTGAGCTCGCTGGTGAAGTCCATCTAGATGGACTACTCTGTTCTTGATTTAATTGCTGGAAACCAAAATAGTCGATAAGAATATCTTCGGTGATCATTTGATAGCACAAGATGATGCAAGCATTTCAAGATCTCTGAAGTTGTATTTGTCAAAATATTTTATCTTCATTGTCTAGCATTTATGCAATCTGAGTGCTCTGTTGTGCATTTGTGATACCCATAGCTATATCGCAAATGACTTGGGATTATGTACTATTTGCCTGAGATCGCTTGTTATCATCTCACACTGTGAATAATGCATGAAACTTTCATCTGCAGCAGATGTCGTAGGAGTCGAAGAGAGATATATATCGCTTGTTATTGGCCATGTTTACTGTTATATTATATGGAAAAAAGAGATAGAAATATGTTTTGTATGGACACCAGAGATGATGTCATTGATACTCTGGTCACTGTCCCCAGTTTGGCTTATTTTAGAATTTCTACTAGAAAACTAGCGAACAAGGCAATTATGAAGTTGGTATTTTGTAGTATTGAATTTCAAATTCAAATCATTGCTGCATTAAAGTGAAGAAAGTGAGCTGCAATCTTCTACAAATGAAATAATGAAAAAGTTATTTGTTATTTTTTGGTTAATATATAGACTTGACTAGAAGGTTGCTAGCCTTATCTGGTTGTTAATCGTGTAAGGCTTACACGTCCAAGATTTGATTATGAGATCACATGCCAGCACAGGTTTGGTTTGATTGACATAAGGTAGTTCATGTAGTATGATCGATTTGGAACAAATTTCCTTTCATTAATATACCATTCCTTCCTGTAAAGTGGCAAACATGAAAGTAAACTGGTTGATTATGTTGAGCTTTTATACAGTGAACAAAGAAATATTTGGTTAGATCATGAAAGTGGAAAAGAAAGCCAACAACTTACCATAGTTCATGCAATTACATGGAGTCAGGTTTTCATGCTCCAGCTATAATGAATTCGATCAAGAATGTCAAGAGAATTATGTTTTTTTAAATGATTCTGAATGAATGTTTTTAAATGCAATGAAGATATTTAAAATATAGAATGCTTTAATTCTGAATTAGGCCTTAATGAACTAGACAAAATATAGGATTTCTTTTATAACAATCGAGTCTAGTATCCCGGGGTGTAGCTTATTTATTTACAAGAATAGGTAATTAATGAAAAGATTCTGTGTAAAACTGGAATCATTCAAATTTCATAAATAATTGCCCAAGATTATTTTATTTTCTTGTCTACTTTAAGAAAATATTAGATTGCGATTGCAATGCACAATCAATTCAAGGGCATTTTTTCTTATTATTTCTTATAAAAATTGTTTGAGGATATGTTTGCTTATGGTAAAACCTATATTATAACCCAGAACGACAAAATATCAAAATTAAGCTTTTTGTGTTGATTGATTTGTTTATATGTAATCCAAAATGTATCAACAATGTGCCAATAATAGAAAATGGACCTAACATAAAATTGATAAATAAGACAATATAAAATCAAAGAAAAATTTGGAGTGTTTTGTCCCTTTCTCTGTTGGAACTACCTTTTGAAATTGTGTTCCTGTTATAGATTTTCCTGGCCAGACTCTGTGTAATTAAAGGTCCTTGACATACTTTTAAGCTAGATTTTTGTTTTATGATGTAAGTTTTTTTTGCAGCATATAGTCGTAAAATTGGGTTACCCTTTAAAGAAAATGCAATATCACAAAGTACTGTCATAAGGTCATCTTTGGGGGGTTTTTTTTATAAAAGAAAATGTGTTTTCAGTTTAATTGCTGGATTTGTATGTACTAATTAATCAGCTTATGTGTAATCGGCAATGCATATCTACTTGATCCCAATATGTCATTTCTTCTCCTGACAAAACACATTACTCTTGCTCAGTTGATCGTGTTAAAAAAAAGTTATAGATATACTTAGTATCTTATTGGTTGAATAATATTATTATGTTTAAATGTGGATAATTTTATAAAAACAGAATGCTTTCAATAGGTATATATTCATAGGGAATGTTTTACATTTTGTTATTATTGTACACTGCACATTATGCAATTCAAATTAAAATGTCAAAACATCATGACTGCTACTGAACATGATAGATATTGATCAAATGTTTCCGACCATAATTAATCAATTTTGATTTGTTTGGAAAGTAATTTAGGCACTTTGCCACAATTTGTCTAATTTCAAAAGTAATAAATATCTCATTTATATTTTGAAATTCTTTTGATTTATTTGAGTAGCCCGGTATATATTGATATAATTTAAACAATGAAATTTAGTTTTGTTTACATCTACATTTAAGTTATTGGATTACACAACTAGTTTTCTGATCAACAAATCTTCTGGGATAGCCAGCCAGCCAAGTTTAAGTGTTCTGTTACCTTCTGGTGTTTACTCCAAAGTACTTAATCACATATTCCAAACTGAAGACGCATTCCTTGACGGAAGCATAGCGTATTCATTATTAATCGAAATGAAACATAGCAAACAACGGCTAACATGATGCATTACATTAGTGGACTGTGTTTCCAATCACCATTAGTATAGGCTGGCTGAGTACGTAATATAAACACTTACTTTTTAATGTGCCTCATTTCAAGTTTTTATTTCAAAAGGTTATTTGTAGGGCGGAGAGAGCTGATATTGCAAGGTTGTAGTGTGCATTGTGTGTTTAGTTCTGTGTTGTTTGTGATATCAATTGTAAATGCCATTGAAGTATATATTTAGCAAGACAGAAAACAACAGAAAATTCAGAATTGGTGGTTTTTGCCTTGTGTGTTACATGCATGAAATGACTTTTGATTTGTCAAATTAGGTGATTCAGTCACAAAATTAAGGAAATATGAACAGCATCCCAATTTCCCCAAAAGCTGTATGCATGCTGCAAATGACAGAATTTAGAAAAAACAATTAGGGCCTATTGTATCATAGTTATTATAAACAGTCATGACCAGGCCCATAGCCGATGTTTTTCTTGGGACGGTGCGGAGAGGGACATGGAATCACAAAAGTGGACAAAAATTAGACCTTTTTGTTATTGGATTACACAACTAGTTTCCTGATCAACAAATCATCTTGAAACAGCCAGCCAGCCAAGTTTAAGTGTTCTGTTACCTTCTGGTGTTTACTTCAAAGTACTTAATCACATATTCCAAACCGAAGACACATTCCTTGACTCCTTGACGGAAGCATAGCGTATTCATTATTAATCGAAATGAAACATAGCAAACAACGGCTAACATGATACATTACATTAGTGGACTGTGTTTCCAATCACCATTAGTATAGGCTGGCTGAGTACGTAATATAAACACTTACTTTTTAATGTGCCTCAAGTTTTTATTTCAAAAGGTTATTTGTAGGGCGGAGAGAGCTGATATTGCAAGGTTGTAGTGTGCATTGTGTGTTTAGTTCTGTGTTGTTTGTCATATCGATTGTAAATGCCATTGAAGTATATATTTAGCAAGACAGAAAACAACAGAAAATTCAGAATTGGTAGTTTTTGCCTTTTGTGTTACATGCAAAATTTAAATGACTTTTGATTTGTCAAATTAGGTGATTCAGTCACAAAATTAAGGAAATATGAACAGCATCCCAAGTTCTCAAAAAGCTGTATGCATGCTGCAAATGACAGATTTAAAAAAAAACAATTAGGGCCTATTGTATCATAGTTATTATAAACAGTCATGACCAGGCCCATAACCAAGGTTTTTCTTGAGATTTTGTCTCATTTCAAAAGTAATAAATATCTCATTTATATTTTGAAATTCTTTTGATTTATTTAAGTAGCCCGGTATATATTGATATAATTTGAACAATGAAATTTAGTTTTGTTTACATCTACGTTTATGTTATTGGATGACACAACTAGTTTTCTGATCAACAAATCTTCTGGGATAGCCAGCCAGCCAAGTTTAAGTGTTATGTTACCTTCTGGTGTTTACTTCAAAGTACTTAATCACATATTCCAAACCAAAGACACATTCCTTAACGGAAGCATAGCGTATTCATTATTAATCGAAATGAAACATAGCAAACAACGGCTAACATGATACATTACATTAGTATAGGCTGGCTGAGTACGTAATATAAACACTTACTTTTTAATGTGCCTCATTTCAAGTTTTTATTTCAAAAGGTTATTTGTAGGGCGGAGAGAGTTGATATGCAAGGTTGTAGTGTGCATTGTGTGTTTAGTTCTGTGTTGTTTGTGATATATCGATTGTAAATGCCATTGAAGTATATATTCAGCAAGACAGAAAAAACCAGAAAATTCAGAATTGGTAGTTTTTGCCTGTGTGTTATATGCAAAATTGAAATGTTTTTTGATTTGTCAAATTAGGTGATTCAGTCATAAAATTAAGGAAATATGAACAGCATCCCAATTTTCCAAAAAGCTGTATGCATGCTGCAAATGACAGATTTTAGAAAAACCAATTAGGGCTTATTGTATCATAGTTATTATAAACAGTCATGACCAGATCCATAGCCAAAGTTTTTCTTTGAAGGGTGCAGACAGGAACATGGAATCACAAAAGTGGACCAAAATTGGACCTAATTCCCCCTTCAGGAAAAAGGTCATTTTTTGGCCATTTTGCAGCAAAATGTGGACCTCTTTGGTAAATTTTGTCAATTTGGGGAATGCATCTCCCCCTGGCTATGTTCTTTTTTAATGACTTAGTTCTTTGCATTTAAAGAAAATGTTACTCAATGTAACAACAAAATGGTTTCTTAGATCTGTTTGATTTCTCTCTGATTATCCTACGATATGGCAAATAATGTTATTGTTACAAATGTGATTCTTTGTGACAGCTTCATTATTATCGGAAAAATAACATTGTTTTATTTAATCCTGAAATAATGAATAAATGTATTATGTGACGCTATTGCATTGTTGTGGTTACATAGAGTATATGTGAGAGAATTCTCGTTTGAACTGTGGAATGTAAATCATTAAGATACAGTCAATTTAACAGTGTGATTTTTGTAATTAAATGTGGCATTGACTTGAATAATTGCGATTGCAAAAGGAATTCATAATTTGTTCTGCACAAAAGATTCCAATTATGAAGTTTTTGACTTTATGCAACTGTGAATGTAACCTTTCTTGGCATTGTGGATAAATCGTGACTTAAACAAAAGTGATAAAATCAAGTCGAACATTTGATAGGCAATTATATTAATATTTGCAGGAAATGGGTCTGCTTTTGTCAAATTTAAAGCAAATTAGTCAAATACTTTTCACTTAATTTATCTTTTTTAGGTTTTTCAACCCAATTGATTAACTATTTTTATACAAATTAAATCATACAAAACATTTTTGGGAAGAAAATTTACATATATTGCACTTTCATATTTTAAAATATCACTCAATTTGAAATATGAAATGGGCAAAAATGTGATCATAATCTTCTTGATCTTGCTTCTTGTATTTATTGTTCGTGACAAATCTTGAAGCAAAGAAACAACCCTATGTCTATATGCAAGCCTTGAATTGTACCTCAATGTCTGGTCATTCTGTTTGCATTTCATTTTCTTTCCATCTCTTTCTTCAAACAGACATCTTGCGCGGAATCCACTCATCTGTGACTGTAACTTGGCCTGGATAGCAGACTATCTTCAAGAGAATCCTATCGAGACCAGCGGAGCGAGGTGTGAGATGCCCAAGAGAGTCCAACGCAAACGCATCAGTCAAATGAAAGCAGTCAAATTCAAATGCAAAGGTAATTACAAACAAAATGGAGGTGAAGTACTTGCTTGCTATCCCAAAATGCTTTGTGGTACATGCTCAAAGCATCAGCCAAATGAAAGCAGTCAAATTCAAATGCAAAGGTAATTATAAACAAAATGGAGGTGAAGTACTTGCTTGCTATCCCAAAATGCTTTGTGGTAAATGCTCAAAGCATCAGCCAAATGAAAGCAGTCAAATTCAAATGCAAAGGTAATTATAAACAAAATGGAGGTGAAGTGCTTGCTTGCTATCCCAAAATGCAAAGAGGCAAATGCTAGCAATTATAGTTATAGAAATATATGTCTTTGCAAAAAGTATCATGCTTGAAAAAAAAAGAGCTTTGCTTGCTGGTTTTATACAACTTTGATATGATGCTTCAGTTTGATATGTGTTATTTGAAAAGAAATCTGTCCTTTAAAATCCTCAATACTTGAATACTCAAGTTAGCTATTTTAGCTCTAAACATTCTTTTCATTTTGTCACATGTAAATTATAAGTATGTTTTTGTAGGAATAGGTACTTCAATATAAAATTCTTAGTACAATTTTAGGGCTTGCATTAGCTGAAGTAAAAGAAAATGTTGTTATTCCTGTATACCAAATTTGTAGCAAATTGAGACTTTTCACCACTTTGCATTGTGGGTAGTCTCATCCAATCATTACACTGCGGTCAGTACAAGTGTAACTTTATTCATAAGGGATCTGCAAGTGATACGTCATTACAAATGTCAGCCTTATGTTATTCCTAGCCATAGATGCAATGCAAATTCTCAGTATGCAAATGTAATAACACTGAGAAGGAAACTTGATCGCTTGTGATTTCCATATTGTGACATTTCAAGTTCACTTTCGATAACCAAACCCTGGAGTTTATTCAGCGGGAATGATAGAAAGAAAGATTTTGCTGAACTTGAAAGCTCAAGAAAAATATGCATAAGAAGCATTTGAATAGTGTTTTCACTGAAGACAAATTGTTTTGTAAATTTAATTAACTTATTTCAGTTGATCTAACAAATTTGGCAAAAATCTATAAATGCCATGAATGAATTGTGACTTCTGAAAACTGTAAAAAGTAAAATATATATAAAGCTTTCAAATGCTGAGATGTGACAATTACTATGGCTGCAAAAACTTGAAAATTGTGTTTATTGGTAAGATAACAGTCTTTTTTAAAACTGATAAAAATCAGTTGAGATAATGTTGGGAGTACATTTGTCTCAAACCTAGTGTGTTGAAAAATATCAGCGATATCTATAAGTATATTTTGGAATCTTTTTTTTTGTATCAACAATGTGAAATGACATTTAACATATTCCTCTATCGTTACAGGTTCAGAGTTCCACCGCACATCCAAGTCAGGAGACTGCTTCATCGATAGCGACTGTCCAGATGCATGTCAATGTGATGGTAGCATTGTGGATTGTACAAACTCTGGTCTGGCGTCAATGCCTGATAACATCCCTACATACACTACAGAACTGTGAGTACCTTTGAAGTGCCTTTGTGTACCAATATCATGGGGATATATTTTTTTTTTTTTTTTGGGGGGGGGTATGGAATTGAATCAGTCTAAAATCAATAACTTGATTTTAACCTTAAAAATTAACCTAAACTACATAAATCCTAAAACTCTGATCTTATCCCTTAATTTTACCCTTTCCCTATAACTAAACCCTAATTCTGAAGGTTACCAAAATTTCAGAGGGGATCACCATTTGGTCCATCATAATAAATATAGGATTGACAATATTTGTTAACCCACAAAGAAATAGCCATGTTAAGTAGCTTTTGATCCTCTTGCTTGCATCCCCATCACGAGCAGAACAAAAAACATTCTAAAACAAGACTTATAATTTGAATTTCATTTTGTTGTAACATATGAATATATATTTTTCTAAACGAGATTTCACATTTCAATTGAAAGCATACCATGTGTGTGCCCCTGTATCTTAACTGAGCAATGAAATATACCTGTGCATTTGAAATACCTACATTGTACCCACTTAGTACAATTTAGTTAATGGGTTTAATCAACTCTCTCACATGTCCTACATCCCAATACTTACAAGTTGCATGATAAACCACTGATATCTCTTTAGTACATATTATAGGGTATTGTCAATTCAAATCAGGGTTATATCATTGAAGCCTATGATATAAGGTATCCTCATTTTTGGTCAATAAAGGTAATACAATTTATTTATATTTGCAATCCATTTTTCCCCAATTTTGAGAAATTTTCCAGTATCACATATATTTATTTCAGCTCTTGGTTTCACACATTTAAAGGTTTAGATTGGGATTGCCAGAGTAATTTCATAAATGCACTCACTCAAAAAAGAGTATAACATTAATGTTTAATTTGATTTGATAGTTGTATATATATTTGGGAAATTAATAAAATCTGTTTGTGAATGATTTTTAGGAATCTTGCTCATGTAAGATCATGAGGTCATGAATTAAAATTTGCTTGCTTCACCATTTATGAATGATTTTTTTTTGTATCTGGACAACATGAAACATTGGTCATATACAAGTATATAAATTCTTTTCAAGTGATTGAAAAAAGAAACATAAATTTAAACAAATGAAGAATGTCTCAACAGTTATACTTCTTCAAATCGTCGGTTCTTGGGTTCAGACAAAATCCAGACTATGAACCCAGCCATGTCACGAGAATCGTTGGCTGCAATTTTGACATGTGCTTAAATGTTGAGGTTTCCATCAGGTCTGACAAATGAATAGACAGAAATATAGATCAACGACAAAACAAAAGGGAAACGAAAAGGATTATTTCATGTCACGCAAACACATTCATTGTCAGGGTGATAGAAGGAAGTTAAGTCTATAAGATGTTGGCTTTGATTTAAATAGCAATATAGAGGCAAAGTGACAACTAGAGTTGGAATTTTATCACATATAAAGATTCTTGTTTCCTTTTTTTTTTTGGTCTGCTCATAGTTTAGACAACCTGGCAGTCAAGGTTACCATGGATAAGTCAAATGTTCTCAATTCCTTTCATTTCTTTAAAAACTTCATATACTCCATAATAATTATTTTTCCGGGAGTTTCTATTCCCTGGCCCATGTCTTCTTACAAGTCTAGATTTTGACTATGGACCGGTTCACATAGAAACTTGCTGAAAACTTCTCTAGCAAGGGGTAGTCCTCTCTGGCCAATTTTGGCCTTTTGACTGCTACTCCATAATTGTATCTTTGTATTTTTATCAATGTGTTTGTTTGTTTATATTTTGCATGTATATATTATGGAAATAAAGTTGATTTGAATTGAATTGTTTTTAACTTCAGGTCCTCATGAATTGAGGAATAGTCGATTATAAATACAATGGCACTTTTGAAAATTAAAAATGGCTCTGACAATCGCATTTATGGTTTTTAGGTTTTTAGTACCTGTAAAACATTGATATAGATTTGGAAATGCCGAGTACTACTCAAGTCTTTTATAACATTTTTCTTCTGCAAATGATCATTTATTATTATGCAGTATATGTTTTATTGGAAATAGACATGAAAAACATAAAAGTTTCTGTGAAAAAATGATTTACAGCTCAAGTGGATAATTTATACATGTGGCAAGTTTCTGATACAGTTCATTTATACAGAGAACAATTTTCTCATAACAAATGGAATAAAAATATCTGAAAAGTACATAAGAACGTTTATTTAAAGCTGAAAAAGACTTTAAGAAACATTCGTTGCAACTTATGCATCTCATGCGTACAGAAAAGACAACTATATACATATTTTATACTCTCGAGGAGCAATTATTGAGAAATTAATGCTGATTTTGCATTTGAACAAATACTATAAGTAGTGTCTAGTCTCAAGTGTGGCACTTAATGATTTCATTAATTCACTGACATTTGATAAAAAAGCAATGTCTAACCAAATAAAATGTACAAATTTAGATGTGTTTTCAAACCAAACAAGACTTCAATCTGTAGTGATGTTCATGATTTCCAACAAGTAGCCAATTTTGTCACATACTGCAAGTTCCTGGTGGAGTAAAGCTAATTTGAAGAGTTCATCAACCTGGTGTGATCTAAGAAGGGGAAAAAACGTCCGTGAAAAAAATGAGGATGAAAGCTAAATTGAGTTATTTCCCCCTTGCATCCTGTCTACAAACCAGACCACAATCACCTGCATGTATCAGCTAGCTGACCAGGACCAAGTTTGGCATTGATCAGATAATGTAGTGCAAAAGCAGCGCTACAGGAATAGTTCAGTCAATCCCCTTCATTAAGCTTCAAGAAATGATAGCTGACAAGGCCAGAAGTTGGGAGATAAAGGATGTCACAAAGCCAGGACTAGATAATCTTGAATCTATTGCATCTGCCATCATCCAGTCTGGTGCGCATCCTTGATTGCATTCACTAATGGATACACCAAAAGTTTGCGTTATTATCATTTGAGGGGACCTATTGCTGTCTCTTAGGGGATTTTTTTTGAAACCACAAGGGGCTGAAGAGGATTTATCCAGATTATTGAAAAATCCCTAGATATATCCCTTGAGAATTATTTCCAAAGAACCACTGACCAAAGCTAGCTATTGGTCCAAATAGAAAGGTGTATGAAATTGAATATACGTTTAGTATTTACATAACAGTTATGAGTTCCTATATATCTGAAATTAAGTACTTGTAGCTTAAATGGTTATCTCTTTTTCACAGCAGGCAGTTAGTTGCACTTTTAGCCAAAAGGAAGGGGTTATTTGGTGGGTAAAAGTCATGTCATGACATTCAATTCATGTTTTATAAATATTCAACTTAATACTTGTGTGTTAACCGCCTTCCTGAAAGATTTCCAAGCATAAGTTCTAAATTGTCATAAATGCCAAATAAATCTCCTTCATGCGGATAATTTACCTCTTTTTACCTCTCTAAGGTACTTGGAGATGAAATTTACACCCAAGCTGTAATAAATGTTGATGAAAGTGCCTCTTTATCTGCTATTTGAATCAATTTTCATGTCTGGGACGTGTTTCCCTGCATTTGTTGCGCTACCAAGTACAGGTGTTGGCAGAGATTTTGGTATCAGTTAAAAGTCAAATTGTTCTGATAGTATGTTCCTGTAATGTGTTATATTAAACCTCTGTTTAACATTGATTATTTTTCACCAGTTCCAAAAAAAATGAGATGAGTTTGAAACATTTTTTGATCAAGTGATGTTTATTTAATTGTGCTCACTGATGTCAATTTTCGAAACTTCTTGGCCTAAACCTCAGAGCAACTAACTATTTGACTGTTCACTAAAATAATGCTGCTTTCATACTAGTGTAGTTTTGTAGCTTTGTCGCTGCGTGACATATATTTTTTGCAAAAACTTCCTGTTCTCGCAACAGGAAAGCTACATGTCGCTGTGATAATCGATATCGGGAAAATTTTGTCGCACAACAAGATTTTTTGAGTTGAAATGAATTCAACTTTCAAAGCGACATGAAGCTGCAAAGCGACAAAACAGCGAAGCCTCAAAAGTGTGAAACCAAGCAGGTGACAGAGCTACAAAGCTGCAAAGTGACAATATCAGACTGGAAACTTTTCAGCTGATTTCGGCTTTTTTTTTTATTACACCTTTCAGCTGATTTCAGCTATTTTTCTTGAATCAGCCAAATTTAAGCTCTTTGATACCATATTTGACTGTTTTCAGCTCTTTTTTTGAAGATTCAGATTCAAGTCTGCAATATGTATGAAAGCAGCATGTATATACAAACGTATTCAGGAGTTGTATTAAAGTCAACCTACAGCAAATATTTTTTTCGAAGTTGAGATTTTAATTCCCCTTAATCCTAGCTGTGGGGATGACATTTGCTGGATTATCAGATGCTCCTCTCTCCAGTATAAATACCTCTTGGGAGGATTAATTTCAGCTTAGTATACAACTTTTACTAAGTTGTTTTTGGTCAAATTCAAATATGTATTTCCAGAAGAGCAATAACAGTAAAAAGGAAAAATGAAGAATTAAGTTCAAGGAATATCATATACTTAATTGCCCTCAAATATCAAAAGCTGCAGAAAAATCAATGGATTATGTAAATATTGAGTGGTCTTCAACTGATTTTTATGATTTTTTTTTTAAATTACCATCATTTTCATGAGAATTTTTTGAATTAAAATTAAATTGGAATTTTGTTAAATTTTGATATTGGCCAAATTTTGTAAACTCAAGCACATCAAAAAGTATTTTAATCTTAATTTCACCACTTATTTTCTTCTTGAACAATTCCAAATGATTGCCAACATCTCCAAAGTTCTCATCACATTTAATAATTTTAACATAACAATGATGTGTTCTAATCAGAATTGCTTTCTTTCTCATTCTACTCTTGCAGGTTG
>JXSR01S011514.1:12158-25486 GCA_000969725.1 Ophiothrix spiculata
ACCGTGCTATAAAGTTGTTTTCCGTTTATCACCAATATGCTCCCCTCCAGTACATATGACTGAAAAATGTGATGTAATGCGACTTGAAATATTAATAGCGAAAGATTATTAGACGTACAAAGCGCTAACACAATGGTATAATAATAATGCACATTCATGTTCAAACACGACAATGGATCATGACGCTGAAGACAATAAGTTAATGAAACTTGTAAAAAAACAACCTCAAAAACAAGCAAGTTCAAGTTTAATTGTATAAACTGGAAATACCCAAGTCGGAATATCAAAGAAATATAAAACCGCCTACTTTTCAATAATTAAACTAACTTTTTATGATGCTGAATACCAGGTTGAGTATAATATCCAAAAATAATCAACTTATATTTGATAAGAAATGTAATTACACCCAATAATTTACATACTCTAATCCTTTGACAAAACAAACAAGCAAAAAATGACAGAAATTGAGCAGATTTGAGCAAGGTACTGTTTATTTATACGATGAATATTCGTTAAATATTGGCAAATGTTAATGAGCACATATATATTGCCAATCTTGCTCATTAATAACTTTATCAATATTGCCAAAATGATAGAAAACAAAGAAACTAAAAACAAGTTTATCTTGATAACCTGGGTGACAACCGTGTGTCTAATTTCCTTCAAACGACTTCCATTTTGCTCACTGTGTTAAAAGCTTTACTTGTTCAAATTATGTAATCAAGTACCCCTAAATTCAGTTTCTAATTTCCAGAAACATCCTACTGAACCACCTTAAGGGTACAGTTAACCCCTCATTTTCTGAAATATTTCATGCTTTGTAACTCAGCAACCGATAAGTAAATCCATGTAAAAGTATAAATTTCTAGATGTGGATTTTCATGTAGAAGATGATGGTTAGGTCAGTTTTTTACCAAAATGTATGATTTTGGACCAAGGTCCAAAAACCCATGTTCTTGGACCATTAATTTGTAAACAAAAATAACTAACTAAATTTTGAAAAAATAAAAGTTGGACCTCTTATGCTTTTAAGAATCTAGAAACACATGTCTAGGAACGCATTTCTCAAATTTTTGATTTTTGACTTACTTTTTGAAATAATGCCAAAAATAGGTCGAAAATTGGCCCAAAATGATTTGTTTGTCATTTTTGACAAGCTTTAGTTTAGACTTAAAAACTTTTACTTCCAAAATTTGCAGCAGGTTATGAAAGTCTGTATTTAAAAAAAAAAAAATGTCTCACCTTATTATTTACTTGGACAGCCACCATGTTCTGTTCTTCAATAGCGTTGGCAGTGCGTACATACTTCATCCAATTACCAGTGCCCGTCTCGCTTGCGTCAACCCAACACTTCACCTTGCCGGTCTCATCAACAATCTGGGAAAAATGGCAAAAAAATTGTTGAAATTAAATTTAAACCAGTCTCTCAACAAAATAATTGACTTACTTGATATTTCATCTCGTATCTGTGAGATTTCATCAGAAAGTGAGGTGGAGCGGCAAACTTAGTCATGTGACACACGGCAAGATTGAAACAAGATTTTGTTAGTTTGAGCAAACTATTTACAATGTTTCCAATAAAAGTGCCAATTTCTCTATGAAGTACAAGATTGTGAATCAAGGTATGATTTTTTGAAGGGATGGGGGTTAAAGGAACTAGCAAATGTTCCATTCAGAATTTAAAAAAAAAACTTTTTTGGAAACACTCTATTTATAATGCTTGAAAATGTGTTAAAATCAAAAGAAATCCACCCAGAATTGCCTTATTGGGAAAACAAATATCATTATGTATATATTTTGATATGATTTGCTTAAAATTGTTTAACCCTGAGCCTTTCTTTGCAACATCTCTTCTTCCTGAGCCTTTCTTTGTAACACGTCTTCCTGAGGGGCTGGGGGGGGGGGGTTACCCCCCCCTGTGATTTTTAAATTGGGACGCCCAAACTTAAGTATAGGGCAGGTATAGGGTATGGTCTCCTCTTTCCATTGATACCAAGATCATGAAAATTGGTTGAGGCGTTACGCAATTATTTCTGGATCAAAAAATTTGACTTTTGACAAAAATGGCCACTTTTCAAAAAATCATTATAAAAGTTCTAAATGTCCGATGGCGATTTAAAATTTTTCAAGGTGGCAACCCCCCCTGGCCCCCTACCCTCGGATTTTGACGGCCTACCATAACCCCACCTTAGGTGATACCTCCTGAATTTTTAATCAAAGTGACCGCAAAAGATGTAAAAACAATTACCTTAATGCTCAGGGTCACTTTATTTTGCATTTTCCATTAGATGGTTACCACCCCCCCTCTTAGGAAGACGAGGGTTAAAACAATACTATAAACTGTAAGTGTTAAAATGAAGCACCCCCGCTGTCACAAATGACTTATGATTTTATCGTCTGTCTTATTGGGTTTATTTCATAAGTCGAAGTATAGGAAAGCATTTTAATTATTGTTAAAAATACACTTATAGATAGTCATATTCTTTCATTATCTCAACACAGACGAGTAAATGAAGACAAACCAAATATCGAATTTTGCAATCTTACCGACTGGGTAGCAAGCATTTAATTCACACCAAAGAGTGCACAAATGGGTATCATGATCAACTAGATGTCAGATATTTTCAATTTGCAATTATTCAACAATATTTACATTATACAGTACAGAATTTAACAATTCCAAGCAAAGATGATTAAAATCATAAGTTTGATGGATATCAGCAATATAAGCATAATTGTTGAATTTATAAACAAGTTATTGCTAAATAATACAATTAGCATTGACGTTTTGGCCACATTCGAGAAGAGCGAATTTCGCGAATAACCTCCAGATGAAATATCGGATATAGCCGCATTCGCAAATACCTCCAGACGAAGTGTCGGAGCATGGCATAATTAGCAAAAACATTTAGCTGCATGTCATAGCTTGGCCTTAGAATAAAATTATCTCCAAATTGCACACGGAGAGCTCAAAAACATCGAAGAAACCTGCTTTGATATGTATTTATCACTGTAATTCTTTTGCACCTGAATAAGATTATACTATAACATCTTTCTGTCACTTAAAGTAATCGATCATGTACCTCTAAACTGTAACATCAGTGCACACCGTCATAATAAAATATCTTTATATAAAACTAAACATGCAAGCAACATTCCATATATAATTATCACAAGTATGTAATTACATGAATTAGAATACAATCTATTAAGCTAACTGATCATGATCTTCCACCACATACGGCCACCATTCATCAAGAAATTATGGGTGGGATCGGAGGGAGGAAAAAAAAAATTAACGTTGCTACCTCGACAAAGAGTCGGTATTGAATGACGATAAAACGAAGCGGACCCAAACTAGTCCCATGCCCCGAATTAAAGGGAGAATTTGATTGGTTGCAACTCCGAGAAAGCAATTTACTGTTACGACGAGCCTGCTCATTGGCAACCATGGTCGTAACAATAACAAGATCATAGCAACGGAACGCGAAGCGATATTCAAGCCTACCAAATTATACGGCCCCGCCAACGAATGGGTAGAGGGTCGCTGGATGGGATAAATGGTTTTTCTTCCGCTCGCGTAATAAAAACTTATTTTAAGCTGCTTTTACCATGAACCATTTTTTGATCAACAAAATTTTACAGTATTATGATCAACAACCAAAAGCAGGCACAATTAAAATCATAACCAGCAATTTCATATAACCACTCAAAAATGTCATCAATAATATCCATTTTTGATCTCAAACCTCCTCCTCAACAAGTAGTAGGAGGGGCAGTCTCGCCAGCATAAGGATGGTGCTCAATTGCCTGCACACGTTGCCGTTTACCACAGGGGCTAATATCTCCACCGCTTGTCTGTGTAACTTACGTGCTTGCCGTCGACTTGTATAGCTGATGGGTTGTTTTGTTTGTCGTGGCGAATCAGGGATTAGAAGCATGACATGGAATCCTATCATGATCTGGGGGGATAATGGTCGGGAGCAGATGGCAGGGTTATCCCCGGAGAGGGACCGAAGTTTGCTGGGTCAGAGAAACATATTGAAGCCTGTTTAATACAAAATCATTCTATTTGTATTAACAGGATTTTGTGTTACCCACTTAAAATACCGCAGATACTGAATGAGTGGGACCAAAGAATTACTTTATAATATCATTTTTTTTATGTGTGTGTGTTAACAACTTTACCATTGAACTGATTAATCTGCGGAACATCTCTAACACAAATTTTCTTAGGTTTTATTAGTGTTAACAGAATTTGGTGACAGTCATGTAATACCATATATTTTATCCAGAAAATGGAATATTTTTGCAACATATAAATAATTTTTGGAAAATAGAAAATCACTTGCTGTTATCAGGGCTCTCCGCTTATCAGATGTCATGCTAACATTTAAAAAAAAAAGATATATGGTGTTTTTTTCTTCTTTTTTTTGACCAAAGCTTCTCATTTTCAAACTGTCAAAATTGGATCTTCTCAAAGCACATTTTGGCACCAAAAAGCAAGGCATAAACTTTGGCATCCCATTAACCCAACAAAACTTTACCCGCCCACCCCTAGTCCCCCTGGTTCCATTGTGACTATTCCCTAAAGTGATAGTCCCAGACTACAGCCTGATTTAGTTAACTAACTGTATTGTTAACAAATTCAAATATCACTTGTAATTAGGGCACTATTTTACTCAATTCTTATGGCTAAAAGCTGCAAACGATTTGCTCAACAGTACAATAAAAGTCAATCTTGGAGATGTAATTTAAGCTTATAAATTACCACTTTCTCAAAATATGAATGAAAACGTATTTAATTTTATGAATGACGAGTTTTTGCTGAACAAGTGACAAAAATTTCATACAAAACAATTTTAAAGTACTCCTCCCTCCTCATTTTCAGGCGTAACTTATAGGGCTGACAAATTTCATGTTACACTTCCGTTTAACCATCAAAACGACAACGAGTACTCGCATCGAAGGCATTACATCTATCTCAAGCATGACAAGCATATTGACACATCAACAGTATCTCTGCCCTTAAGTACAAGCATGTCGACAATGTCTTTGCCTTAAGTACTTCAGATATGACAGGTAGGATAGCATGGATCTTAGCAAACTGGCATCATCTTTGAAGAGAGGTTGTCAGGACAATTTCACGAGTCAAATTAGTCAAATGTAAAGATGTCACACGCACTCCAAAGAACACGATTTTGAAGTGTCCCAGAAATAACAACAACGATGTATTCAGTAAATTTGCTGAAAGAATTTTATGTCGGATGATATAAAAAAGATGGCGATGTCTGTGATTTGCAGTGACATCTTTCGAGAGGTTATATGGATGGTTACAGTGTTATCAAAACAATGTCAGTGTTGAAAACATCTGCATTTTGACAAACCACATTTTGTAGCAACATTGTGAACAAACTGGCTTAAATGCTTTGATCATACTAACAAGACACTTAGGAACGCACCATTAGACTTCCAGGGGGGGAGCAGGAAGGTTTTGGAAAAAAAAATCCCCCTCGACACGCAGAAGAAAAAAAAATCCCCTCTGAACATGGAATAGGCAGAAAAACAGTTTCCAGAATTCACCCTCGAACCCAACTTCCTGCTCCCCCCTTGGAAATCTAATGGGGGATATGGGCAAAATAATTTTCCAGACTTTTACCAAATGTCAAATTCATTTTTGTGACCCAAAACAAATTTTTCAAGGCTTCCCAAATTCTTACAAAATCCTTTTCAACTTTTAATCTTTCTTCTCTTTTTTTCTGTAGGGCAACAAAACCTTCCTGGAGATAAGGTCTAGTGCAGAGCTTCGAAATCCGCATTAACGCGCCGTTCCCAGAAAAAAAGTTGAAGTCCCAGAAAAATTATCGGTTAGCTTACAAAATAATAAAGTCAAATAGTAATAATAAAAATCAGACGACAGATGATTTTTTCTGGTAATATTGAATGATGAAATACATAAATGTTTTAAATTTTTGGGCGAATGTTAAATTACTGTCAAAAACAAGAGAGTTTTTTTAAGCGATTTGTGCACTTTTTCATAAATCTCACAGAAAATTCTCATCAGCGCAATAAACGTTCCCAGAAATGTTTATTTTTTTCTATATCCTGGTCTAGTGGAGGGGGACGATAATGCATTCTGTACCCATGCCCCTAATAAAACAATTGGGGAGTGGACATTTTGCAAGCAAAAATGGTCCAAGGAGAAATTATGGAAATTTTTTCTAACATGACCAAAATTTGGGACATTTTTTCAAATTAATGGAAGTACTTTTAACACTTTAAAAATATGTTTTGTGTGAAAGAATCCTTCTTCCAATTTTGGCTGTATTTGATGCCATAATTATGAAAAAAGACCTCATTATGTTTTTGTTGACACAAATGATATCTCAAACATGATAACATCATCCATCGATCATATGTAATGTATATTTTAAGATTATATTCAGCCCAATTCAGTCAACCAGTTAAAAGAACAATTCGCTGGTATTGACCATGCATAAAAATAGCCCTAAAATTACTGAAAAGTCAGGCAAGATTCTGTGAATTGACAGAATTCAAGTGACGGCAGATATCAGACATGACTAGTAAGTCTAGGCATGCAAGAATCAGACATGACATAAGCGGTAGATATACTTCGTCATTTTTTTAGTCACTTTCATTCAGAATTGTTCTCATGATGATTTGTTTTTAAGAATGGAATAAACTGTTAATTCTGAAATGAGAATTTTCATTCTAAATTTTCACATTTTGGAGAATGTAATAAATGGATAATAAATGGTTGATGGTTTCTCCGGTGAAGTGTCAATAGGAGGTCGATAACTAAACAATCTTAGGTATGCCGACGATACCACTCTTATTGCAAGAACAGCTCCTGAACTTCAAAACCTCATTGACAGAGTGAAGAGCACAAGTGAAGGGTACGGACTGTTCCTAAATGTAAAGAAAACAAAGGTCATGATTTATGGTGGCCAATCCAACCAGTGAAGGCAGATGGAGAGGATATAGAGGTGGTAAATACTTTCAACTTTCTTGGATCGGTCATTGTGGATGAAGGAGGCAGCTCCCAGGAAATTAGAAGACGTTTGGCAATGGCTAGGACAGCTGCCATCGGACTTGATGTCATCTGGAAAGACAGGGGAATCACCATAACAACAAAGAAAAGCATTATGAGCGCCCTGGTATTCCCAATTGCCACATATGGGTCTGAGACATGGGCAGTTGGAAAAGCAGACGAAGGTAAAATCCAAGCCTTCGAAATGTGGTGTTGGAGAAAGATGTTGAGAATTTCCTGGAGAGAGCATAAAACAAATGAATTTGTCAGATGCCAAGTAGGAAATTTTCGACGACGACCAATAAGTGGAGACCTACTTTTCACCCCATTGCACATTTTCAAGTGCTTACTGATGGGTAGTACAATGTTTGATATTGATTCTATGGCCTAGATCTTCATGGTAAGCTAATCTCTTCTTGCAATGATGGTTATGATTTACACAATAGTGAAATTGTACATGGTAAAATGATCATTCAGAATGAAAGTTTACACCATTCTTAAAAACAAATCACCATGACAAAAATTCTGAATGAAAATGTCTACAAACAGCAAAAATGACAAAGTATATCTACCGCTTTTAGGAAGTCTTATGCCAAGATTCGAACATCAAAAGAATATTAACATGTTTCAGGAAGGAAGGCATATATTCACCTTGTTTAGGCTTTCGCCAAGGAAACCCAACTTGGTACTTGGTACCAACTTATAAGTAAGCTAAAGGAAGCTTATCTTCAACAGGGCTCCAAGATGTTTTTTAAATTCAGTTTTGAATGCAGGAGGAAGACCGAAGTACCAGGAGAAAAACCTGCGGAAGCGAGAATGGACTGAAAATCAAATGCACATAAAGCGCCGGGAGCGGGACTCGAACCCGGGACCTACCGCTGTGCCAACTCATATTGTATCTGTATTGTTGTCAAATCACAATGAGACTCTGATTACTTATTTGGAATAGCTTACTTCAACTAAATTCACAGAAATTTATGTACAAAAATCATTTCTTTTAAGCTTATGCCCTCCGTACTAAATAGTAACTTCCATATTTTTCTTCTTTTTAACTTCCTTTCTCGTTTTCCCTTTCAACACTCCCACTCTGAAAATATGTGGAACGGATTGGATTAACCAAAGTAACTTGAACTATTTTCATTCATGTTCAAAACTTTTGAATGTTAGAAGGTTAATATAAACACTCTTTGTCAACATTATAATACTTCAGGGGGCGTTAAACATGACTATAAATACTCGAGCTTTTTTCTAAAACTTCTGGCTAACTTTTGCTCCAGAAATTCAATAGAAAAATACCATCTAACCTAGATGCATATATAATTGAATATTATTCGAAAAGGGGGCCAGTACTATTATAGTAGACACTTTTAGATTCAAAGTAACATGGTTGCAGGCTATCTTTTCACATTGGTGTTGCCAGATTTTACTCCTAGATTCAATTTTTAGAAACCAAATTAGAACTACACACCCTTCTCACTATTTACATTCAAAATGCGTTCCAGCCAAAGAAATCTTAAAGGAGAAGTGGTGCTCGCCGCCATTTTAATTGATCATCATTTTAATCCTATAGGATGGTGGCCATCTTGGATTGTCGCTCATGGAGGGCGAGTTATTGTAGCATTTTACGGCTCTGTATTCCATACTTTAAGAGTCTTAACAACGGATTAGCGGGAAAATTAGAATACCTTGATCACAGCAAGTTGCAATAGACATTGCTTGAAACGTAGGCCAGGGTCAGACGAACAACGAGATTTATTTATTACAATAAATTACAATGTCATAATTAATTACGACATGCAGTCACACGTACTACGACCTCGCATTTACTACAATAAATACAATGTCGTAATTAATTACGAGATGGGATTAGCACATCAGTTTCAGCATGCAGATTATAGTAATACAATGTCGTAATTAATTACGAGGTGGGGTCACACAGGGTTTTTACCACATTATTTTCAACTTTATTACAATAAATCCATCTCAACGATGGAAATTGTTGTCGTTAATTTTTTTTAATGCGACGACGACCCTATTGTAATAAATACGGGTCAGACGTATTACAAGAGCAAAATTTATTGTAGTAAATGCGACCTCGTCGTTCGTCTGACCCCGGCCGTAGACACAGTTTTGGCATGAAAAAAATGTACACGCTGTAGATGTCTCAAATGAAGAGTTACGCAATCTGTCTGGATATCGGGCCAATCTCCAAACATATCCGGAAGTACAATAACTTTGAGGGAGGACAACAAGATGGCTGCAAGGTGCGGACCGCTTCTCGATTTTAAGCAAATGTAAACTTTATTTGTAGCTTGCAAAGATAGACGATATTTTTCAGTTAAAAAATAAAATTTCTGTATACTTTTAAAACTACTATATGTCTGTTCAGATATTTAGCCCTGTGATATGCCATACTAATAATAATAAACCAATGGTCTGTTAACTTAACTTTTGAGTTGAGTTTCTGATTTGGCTAACAAACTATGACTGTGGATATGCCACCCGACTCATCCAGCTTGTATAAAGAAACTGAGGGGTACTTCATGAGAATTTACAGTAATTCTTTTAAATATACATAAAATCCATGAAATATGTAATGCTTGAATATCAGACATTTGAAACTTGAAAATTCAAATCCGGCTTTATATATGTCAAAGAAAATTACCATGGTAACACAGAGAGTCAGACAGCAAGTTTTGCCAGAATTTACGTCATAGTTGTTGAAAGAACTCAAACATGGCAAAACTAAGACTCAAACGACAATATAGTGTGGGGTCGGTGTTCTCACCCGGGCTCTCACCCCTACGGCGATGATAAGCTCAAGAAAAACGATAGAATAGAAAGTGAGATTAAAAACTCACAATAAAGTCAGTGGACTGTGATCAAATGCGAAACATGAAATCAAGTTTTTAATTATTATTGGAATTACTCGGGAGATCTATCAGTCTCAAATCTTGTTTTTGTTACGCTGTTTCCCCGGGCCAGTTAGTTTACGATCTAACTCTTGCAATGGTACCATGCAGTATCCTAGCAGTTTAGTAAGTACAACCTTAGTAATCTGGAGGTAACATGGTAGCAGCCTGGTTTGGTCCTTCAAAACCTTAATCTGGCAACCCCTATGAGGAAATAAGAGGAGGAGGAGGAGGAGGAGGAGAAGGAAGAAGAGCAAGAGCAAGAGTAAGAGGTGGAGGGGGAAGAGGAGGAGGAAGAGGTAGAGGAAGAGGAGAAGGAGGAGGAGGAGGAACAGGAAAAGGAGGCAGAGGAAGATGAGGAGGAACAGGAAGAGGAGGAGGAGGAGGAGACTTAACTTTCAATTAGGACTTAAAGAAACAAGCACCAAAAATAAGATTTTGAACTAGAATCATGAGTTTATTTGGTACTTGGTTGTTTCTCCTCTGTAGGAATTCTTGTGAACGTTTTAACAGGAGGTGGGTGGTCACAGGGAGAACATTAATTAGTGAAGGCTAGAATGCTCTGTTTGAAGGAGATCTTGGTGGCTTGATTAAATGTGGATTGGGAAGTTTTTTCATAGACGGTTTATTCCAGTCTTTGATAGTTTGTGGGGAAAAATGAGTTTTTAAATGAGTCCAGGTTGGTATTGCGACGTTGAAACTGTTGGTCGTGTCCTCATCTTGATCGGTTCTGGACTTCGAGATTCTTAGCTGTCACGATTACTAATTCCTCAAAAGTTCTTGTATAAAAAATCCACAAAATCTTTACACACGCCTACTGTGGATCACAATTACTAATTCAAAGAATATAAACTATGGACTGTGTTCTCAGCTTTAAAATCGAACTTTATGACTAAGCCAATATATGCAAATGAGATAATTAATATGCACTATAACCAATCAGAACAAATATGCAAATAAGCTCATTGATATGTATAAATACTATCAGCTAAACAGTCTGCAAGGGTAATATACATGTCACCACCACTACCCACTTATACCAAATACCATCAAATCAGACTTTCCCTTCTAGTCAGGTGAATTATAAAAAGCTCAAAATGATGTTTGACATATAATTCAATCTACACATCTTAGTCTCCTCCCACAAAAAAGAGAAGGCACAAATCTGTAAAGCAATAATAATAACAATAACAATACTGATAAAAATCACAGTAGCTTAGTTCAAATGTTCTGTCCGCTATCTCATTAAAGGACAAAGGATTTTGTTAACTAAATCGTAAATGACAATAGAAGTATCGAATTAATTTTACCGCACAAAAGAGGCCTGTCAATCAAAGTATAGGATAGGCTATTGTCTTTGACGAAAAGCATAACGCCTAGAGAAGTTTAGTTGTGCTTTATTTCGTGTAAACACAAAAGGACTGTCAAGGATTGCAATTTCTCAAGTGGGCATTATCTATACTTATTGACTCCAGTGAATAGAATTAGTAATGGGTTAACAAAATATTTTACTACGGATTACAAAATGCATTGTTATGCACGGACAGAACATTTGAACTGGCCTACTGTGTGTAATCAAATAATGGTCACACTAGGATAATAAACTGGACAATTTTGTTAATATTGATTTATTATTACTATCATCATCATTGCCAGATGTAGACTCAAGCTTCTACTAGCCTGTTTTCCTTCCAAATCTAATGATTACAGATATAGACCACTTTACACACACCTACTTCCAATCATTAGCAATACATGAACATTTGCAATCCCCATCCTGCAAACACATGGTCTACCAAAATATGCATATATAAGACCCAATTAATTCATTTAGCCTAATTAAATCACAAATTTGATTAATTAACATTTATAAATATCTATATCAGCCACAAAAACATACCTCTCTTAGTAGTAATACACCATCAGCCATGATTCTTAGCAAACATTTCCCACAATATTGACCGACACAGAAGCTTTAAATCTCCACAAGTTTAGCCGGCACACAATACCGACTACAATTCCCATTTATGCTTTCTACCTGTGAGCAGGTCACAGCCTTTTCTTTCACAATTTTTATTTGCCTACAAAATGTACAAATAATAGCAAACTCTATACCTGCCAATGCAAGAAATTCCTCCTGAAGGTGATTATAGTCTGGTAAACGAAGGCTGGTCAAAGTTTAAGCAAATTTAAGTCTCGGTGAAAAGAATATGAAATGAGGCAGACTCGAGAAAATCTGTGGAATATGTTTATATTTACATTTACCCCTTGGAAAATTTCAAATTGATATGGAAATATTTTGGATTTTTGGATCTTGGAGATTTGTCAACGCATACTCTTTTCCCAAGTTTTTAAATACTCTCTAAATTAAGAGTTTACGTAAAACAAAGTTTTGAGCAGTTAAAATTTAATCCGATGCATTATTCAAAATGTGGTAAAGTTGGTTGCATCTACTCTAAACTGAGTTGTTTGTATAGAAAAACTAGTAACTTTTTCCCTTAAAATAGCCTCAGAAAATAGCTAAAATTTCAAGAACACAAATACGATCAAGCTATATAGTAGACATTTTTGGAAAGGTTTTAAAATGTTCGTTCTAATCATGCATCTAGAATTTTTCTGATTTGTAGCTTTCAGGCAAATTTACTCTTAAGAAAGTAGGCCTATCTCACAACACAAAATATGCAAGAAAACCAATTTTTGACCCAATTTGACCCCCCCCAAAAAAAAAATAAATAATAATAATAATAATAAAAAGAAAAAAAAAAATATGGCTCTGTATGATTTCTAAATGTCTTGGTTAGGTTTCTAGTAAAAAAATTACATTAATTATACTTTACTTAAAGCTTAAATGAAAGTTGTTTTCATATTGGTCATTTAGTTTCTGAGCGAATTTGACAATTATAGTGTCAATGAAATTTTGTGCTTTTATCTGCCATCATCCAAGATGGCGGCCAATTAAATATGCAAATTAGGCATATTTGTGCATTTGTGCTCTGTTTTTCTTTCATGATGATATTGGGTATCATAAAGCCCAAGTTTAAAGGCGCTACGACACCTTTCATTAAAAAAGATTTTTGGTATAACCTCAAAATTGTCAATATGCTGAAAAAATATATCTTTAAGCACAGACTAAAACTCATTTTAGACCTTTTGATTTTTCAATCAAAATTGTGTTTCCCTCGTTCAACTCGTTGAATGAGTGGAAATTTCCTTTTCTACATTTTCAGAGTATGCACTACTGTCAATCGAACCATCATAATAATAAATACAAAATCACTATTAAATGAATTTTAGATATTAAAAAAATCAAAGTACCCACCCAAAATGACTTTATGCTTAACCCTAAAAGAGCCGGGGGGGGGGGG
>JXSR01S011514.1:42649-53586 GCA_000969725.1 Ophiothrix spiculata
ACATCTATCATTTAATTAGATATTTAGCATTATGCATAAGACATGTAATAATTTACTTGGTTGAATTGGAAGCTCGAGTTGCAAAATTTAGCAATGTTATTTTTTTAGGGGAGTGGGGGTTGGCAGAGAGAATACACATGAAAGGAATAGATTTGTGGTCAAAATGAACCCTTTTCAGCCTACTAACTAGAGTTTGGAGTGATACTACTGGGCCAAAATGTCTCTTTAAAACCAAACAAAACTTGAAGTTTTCGAAAACCTAAAACTAAAAAAGCAAAAACATAAAAAAGTAGGTCTGAGAATATTTGGTTCAATGCTTTAAAATGGTTTATTCCAGTTGATTTCAGTATCCAGCCTCCCAAATTATCTGAATGAAAAAGTTTTTCAATTCTTATCAAAATAGTTGACATAACACTTACCTGCAAATTCATACTTAAAGTTTGACAACACAAATTCAGATAAAAAGTGTAAGAAAATGACAGCAATTTGTACGAATGACTGGCAGTTTATGGGAAAGTGAATTTGGTACGGCCACCCGTAGGGTTCAAGAAATTGGGGCCTACTGGAGCTTGAAAAAAGTCCTAACCTTCAGTAGTAAACTCTTTGCAGTGACATTTTTAAAGAAACATGCTGTAAAAATGACAATTATGGCCTGTTTTCTTGAACATCAAATGATTTAAGCTTAAAAGGTTTTCATCAAAAAAGATTTTGATCCCAATTATGAATCTTTGTTAAGTTCTGGCAATATAGGTACTAAACAGTACAACATTATTAAACTTACCATAAATAAATTGATTGTATTGTAGTCAGTCAGTAAGTGTAAAAAAGGTAAAGGTCATAAGGTCAGTATTTGCCTAAGTCAGAGCGCCATCTCTCTATTCGTCCATCCATTTTTCCTGTGAGTCTGTTACCTTCCCAGTGTTGAAAAATGCTGGTACAAATTTAGTACCTGGGACAAAGGGAACACATGAGGTATAAAGCATCTTCTTCCTCAAGGACACTTCACACGCCATCCAATGGATTCGAACTCATGACTCTCAAAGACCATCAATTAAGAGTAGGCTTAAGTCATGCATCTCCCTATGATCGTGATAACTGTCGAAACAAAATTAAGAGATATCCAGGCGGTCCTTTTAAGAAACTGCTTTTTGTTCAGCAAAATTTGTGCGGCAAATAAATAAGTTAAAACAAGATGCGATGTTAATGATAACGACCCATTTTGTAATCATCTTGAACCTTGTCTCAACATGCCAATATTTATTGAAATTTATTGAATTCATCATCAGAAAAGGTTTAACCAGATACGAATAATAAGCCGCATGTACCGTCAAGTCGTTAAGAATAAACGAAGCGCACATTTGAACATCACCTCTATCCTGATGGTGTCTTTATGAATGAAACCATATATGGATTTTTTGCATTGTTCCTTCGCATCATTTTAGAATGCTTTATTGAGCATTAGTAATTGCAGAAAATATACATACACTCTACCATTTGAATAAACACTGTAAATTAACCCGGCATTCAAAACAATTTCGCGACAATTGATTCATTTTTTTTATCATTGATGTTATTCTGTGGTTTGACCCCACTCTAAATTTCAACATAGGCCCTATAATATAGTTAAGCTTATAATGAATTTTTATCATCATTTGATAAAATCAAAGACAATAATATCCTGAGACATGCAATAGGAGGGCAACATCACTATTATTCTTATCAATGGATAATTCCGTCTTTTCAACCATTTTTCCCCTTTTCTTTTCGTTTAAATCCTTGAGGTCGAACTTCCGGTATATTGTTATTGAGAATGATTAAAGACAAAAATACAAACTTGCAATAGTACCTCAGTTGTTCTTTTATAAGTTCAAGCTTATAGAGAATGAACCGCCTTAGGGCCAGGAGCGTTTACAAAGTACACACACAGTAGTAATAACTTTACTTCGATACAATTATACATAGTGTTAATTATCCCTCTAATGAGCTGCGTAAGCGACCTGCACTTCGGTTATAGATGTCGAAACTTAAGCCATAGGTCTACATTTTCTGTCCGCAGTATTTTTGTCAAATGAGTGATGACGTGACCCTTAGATAGTTATCTGAAGGATCCTCTCCTATTTTGGAATGAAAAACTCTCTCCAAATTGAGTGAATTTCATTATCAATTTTGTCTGATTGTTTGAACATAAACATGTTTTATCAGATATACAAACTTGGATGCAAGTAAGAAAAGTACAAGTTTTTAAATTCTATAATTTGATATCAGACATTAACAGTGATAAAAAAGGCTGTCAGAAATGTTTCATTAAGTTTACCAAATCTTTAAAATGGCTGCTAAGCGATTCCTGTCTATATTATAAGGTGTTATTACAGAGCTTGAAACTGTCAAGTTGAACTTATTGCAAATTTACTCTTTTCTTATTCAAATTCAATCTAGCGTTGACGATTGGCTTGTTGTTTCTATCTCATACGAAGCCACTTGGCGGACACTTCATAATAATCATACTATCGCCCCCTTTAGGCCTGTTATAAAAGTGCAGTTACACGGGCGAAGACCTTGCCAAGTTTTTTTTTTGTTACAACTGAACTGGGGTGGAAGTAATCGAGGTTTGCCCATGGCAGGCCTTCCCTTGCCTCGCTATCCTGTCTTCTACTTGCCATCGAGGGCAGCATCCGTCGCCAGATTTGAAAGACTTGTGATCATGAATTCGTCAAATCTAAGCTGGCATGTGAATAGGTCCGATGTTAGAATGAAAGAACCGTTTAACAATAGGGAATCCTGCGCTCCGAGCCATTTTGATGTTTGGATTACGGAGGTGACAAAAGAGGTTTTTAAATTTCATCAAAAGAAAAAGATGGTTATAATGAACTACAGGTTCACGTCAGGAATTCAAACCAAAATGCCATTCCTCTGCTTCAGACCCAGGGGGGGGGGGGCTACTCAAATTTGGTTTGGGTAGGGACGTGCCTCTGGGAAATTTGGAAAGCCACCCATCCAAATACCAATTTTTAAGAAAAATTGACCCATCCATATACCAAATCTCCTCAATTTTGAGCGGCTAAATTTAATCAAAAATCTCATTTTTTTCTGTCCAAATTTGCTCTATTTTGGCAAAATTTCCATCATTTTGAAAAGAAATGTCAAAATTTGCGGCATTTTGCGCAAATTTTGAAAAGAAAACCCATCAAAATACCCCATTTGTGAAGAAAAAGGACCGATTGGAATACCAGAAAGCCTGATTTTGCTACCCGAATTGGCGGCACGACCCCATAACCCGTTTTGTACTAAGTAGCCCCCCCCCCCGGGCTTCAGACGCTTTACAAAAATCAAAAACAATTTTCGATTAACCCACGATCTTCTTAGATACCATCAAAATACCCAACGTGCAAGTTCGCTTGAATAACCTATTATGCCACGGTTACTAAATACTTTGATGAAAAACAAGATCTAAACTTCTCAAAAGTTTGTTTCGAAGATAAAGTTTAATTACCCATAATCCTACAAAAGTACTTCCACACATCCCATAATACTCAATAAGATTTTCCCATGATACAATTGGTAGCAGTGTGAGAACACCTTAGGCAAGCAAAAAAATCTAAATCTTTCTACTCTTCTCACTATTGTAGTTACTTGTTAGGCATCGAGGCATCGGGGGAGGGGGCACTCGGGATATTTGTGTGGGAATGTATCAATATTAAATACAAATTAAGGATTCTTTTTGAAAACAAATAACTCACCAGATAGTCGATATGTGACCGTCCATCTCAAACCAGCCGTAAAGTCAGCCTCTTGTCATTTCAACTTTTTTTTACATATCTCCAAAATCTATGTTATAACGATTAAAATTACAACTCAACAAGCTTTACCCAATATACTCAAGTCAAGTTATGGTTTGTGAAAATTTGTCATTGACTAAAAGTTCAAATTGAGATAAACATTTTCCAAATATGGTTTTTCAGTTGGTGGATTTTTTACATTTCAGTTCATTTTTTTTATTGAAATAAAACTTTGCAGGTGTTTTGAAAAAAAAAGCATGAATAATTTTGGGAATCTGCAAAAAAAAAATGATATCACCAAATTACGAGCTTTGGATGTATTTTCACCAGTAGTGTAAAAAGGAAGTTGGTTTTTAGTGTTTTGGCATGATTGAAGTAATAGACCGTCTCTTTGAAAACTTGGCAATCTTTATCATTTGTAGGTTTACTAACTTTTGATTTCATTTTTTCAAAACTTCTGAAAGATGGTTCAGTCCTAGACATTGTAGTCCCAGACATAGTATTTGTCTTTTCTCAGTCAAATGGTCCCTTACAAATATGTGGACAGGTTTCCCATTCACAATTATCCAATGCTACCCCTATACTTTCAGTAATGCTCCAATAAATTTGAAGTCACAATGATTGCATTAGTATATCTTTAATTGTAAATGAAACTTATATGGAAAAGTCCAATATATTTTAGCCTTCAGGTATATTCATTCTCTCTCGATGGGCTGATATGAATTCCCATATATCTGCATTCACTACTATCCCTCGATCCCCCATCTCTCGTATTCGGTGAGCAGACCCATGTACTATAATCGCGCGCTTGACTGCGCAAATCATCAACATGCTTGCATATGGTGCACATTGAGCCAGAATCATCATTGATAATTCGTAGTGGCAGCAAATTAATTAAGAAACTGATACTTTTTTAAATACTAGTATGAAGTTCTTGTTTTTAAAATAAATGGTAATTTCCTTTGAAAAGTTACGAGTTAGCAAAAACACAATCTGATAAGGGAATTCATATACATGCAGATAGATCGTTCTTGCTCCGAATCTTCAAAATGGTATTTCACATATAGAATGGAATTCAATCAATGGAATCTATTCATCCAAGATACAAAAGGCTACTTAGTGTAAGATTTCAGATCAATTTAAAAAGTATCACCCTCAAAAATATTACTGAAATCACATTCATATCTGAAAATCTTTAGAAAGATTTCAATGAAATGATGGTAGTATAAAGGAGTTAAATTTCAAATCACTTTTAAAAAGATTTCATCTGACACCTTCAACCAAGATATTACTTGCGTCATAATCAGATCTTAAAAAAGACGTATAAATCTTGAAAGACTTTAATGATGAGGGTATAAATGAGCATCACGTGTGGCGTTCCTTGGTTAAGTTAAGTGGCCTTTGAGTGGCCACATCTGAGACATTTAGGTGACGAAAAAGACAGCATTGTTATCAAGATTCATATATGGAGCTGTAAGATACATAAAAGCTTCATAGACCATATGAAAATTGATAAATCAATATCTTAATAATATGGATGGCAGAAAAAATGACTTTGTTGCTACGCACGTCGTCTAATTTAGTTGCCGTGGTGTTTCTTTGATAAGAACGATGAGGTATTGGATGGTGGTCTTTTATCTGGATAAGATTGCATGGATCATAAACGGATCTTTATTGGCAAAGCGGAAAAGCAGGATGCAAGAGCGCCTGCAGGCCTGCTCCAATTCTAATTACGAGTAATTTTATGTTTTGACTCGCTAGTTATGTATGGTAACAAGGCTTCAATAGGTTTTTGTGTCTTCATAAATAAGCCTATTCCTGTTAAAGGTACTAACTATGGTTTAAGTTTTTCAATAAAAGTTCCCCACATTAAAAACAAAAAATGCCAGGCATCTGTAGTTTTGTGAAAATTTAACTCTGTAACTACAACAGAGATGCCAGTCAGTGTTACCAAAATTTCCTGAAATGCTTGTAAATTTCCTGAAAGTAGGTATATTCCTATTCTTTTTTACAGGATAAACTAAGCAAAATTTCCTGAAATCAGGAAATTTCCTGAAAACTGACATCTCTGCTACAAAGACATTCAGAGTAATATCAGAATAACTAAAACAGCGGAACAAACACATTTATACCAAAATATAACTACGCCTAATGCTGTAAATGGTATCAATTTGAGCATGTTTCCATAGAACTTGTGATTTCTAGTGTTTACTTACAATTATACAAAAAAGGCACAATTGCAGTAACCAATGAGAAATGGATTATTGAGAAAGCAATTATCAACAAGAAACAGTATAGCATATTTATTGCCATTTAAATATATTGAGTCAGTAGAAACGGTTCTATTTATAATCAACTCATTATGATGAAGGTGAGAACCAAAGATGGTTCATGGTTTACGTCAGAAACTGTTCATGTTATACGGTTTATTGCGATCTGTAGGCACATCTCGGTTTAAATTCTTTACTGAAAAAGATAATTGATTTCCCTATATAGAACTACACGGTTGCTCATATAGTTGGAATAAAAATATTTTTACCACTTTTTTATGTAAATGTCAATTTATGAAGAACATATCTGGAAACTTATGTTGCTTTTGGTCAGATTTGATAGGTAATCGTGTTGGGTGTGAAATAGAACTCCAAATGTGATCAATTTTCTCATGTACTGGTAAGGGGGCAACAACAAAAATGGGTCAAAAACGTTGATTTTTAGGTCAAATTTGATTTGACCCCGCCTTTGACCCCATCACTTCTTTACTTAAGTTGAGTGGTCATATTGAATGTTTATCTGTAGTAGGAGTGAGAATCAGGTGATTGAATGTCTTGGTCACGCTTGATTGCGCCAAGAGAATGCTAGGAAGCAAAATACAAAATGATCCTCCAACACCCCTCAAGTTACAAATATATGGTTGTGGTGAACGTGGAATGGTTCCTGGCGATATATGACATCTTAAAAAATATTTTTATTCCAACTATATGAGCGACCGTGTAGTACCATTCCCCTGATCACCCCTCCCATGGACCCAACAGCGCGCGCTGTTCAGCTGTGGATAGAGGCTGTTGGACACATGTTGGGTGTTTGATAAGACACTGAAATCAGGGCTACGTTTTCCTTTTACTTATCATGCAGATTGTGATAGGCCAAACAGTTCTGTAACTGAATTGCCAAATGATGTTTGATTAAAAATATACATTTGTATCATTTGAACAGGTTTTTTTTGTAGATTTTGATTTTTGTTTTAAATTGTCTATTCATATTTTTGAACTTGGACTAAGTCTGACAAAATTTTTAATGTGTTGTGCCATGGTTAGTCTCTTTAATAAAAACTTAAGACCAGGCCTGCTTTAGATAATAAGAAATAAATGATATATTGGCTGGTTAATGGTATGATGGAGATAGTTCAATTTCAAATTCAATTTCCCATTTCCAATTCCGATAAGAAAAGAATTTCAAAAACGTGATCAACAGAAAAAATGAGACAAACGTGCTTGACTACCACACCACGGAATTGAAGATTGGCAGCGAGTAATATTGACGCAGGTCACTAATCTGATCTCCAAACAAGCACTGATCACTCTGTGCACATCGCGCCCATGAACTCTATTGTGTACCGTTCCTTCAGAGAAGGGAAATGTACACAAATAGAGAAAAAAGAATAAAAAACAGAACAAATGAATTTGAAAGAACCTGTGTTTTTCTGCCACTGGCGTTTTATTGCCTTGTATCTTAGTAGACCATCAATACCGACATTCTTTCGAGCGAATGTCAGGGTTCTTTACCTTTATTTGAAATGAGCCAATCAACCACTGTCATGGCCAGTCAGTTAGGCGGCCATGTAGACCACTAAGTACTTTATAAACTTGACAAATAGGTTTTGTGTCTAGAACTGTTGATACCAGAAAAAAGAGTTTTGTGGAAGTTTTGTCAAAAACGTTTTGTGTCTTATGTGGAACATGAAGACCATGTAGCTTCAATTCTAGAAAACATTGAAAGTTTAACAAAACAACATTATGTGTCTTGAGAGTGTTAATATCTGGTAAGAGTATGGTAAGAAGTTTGTATACGTACAAGTGGGAGCTAGAAAGGTGCACAATACTAAATAAGTTTGAACTTCTGATTGAAAATAATAAAGAGTGTGTAACAACATTTAGAAAATCTAAGATACTTTCATTTGAGCTTAAATTTAACTTTTGTTGAAGAATTTGCGTTAACAAGACCTAACAATACCACTTTATTTTATTTTTTTCACCTATCGATAAATGCACCCAACCTTGTAGTGTGTACTTTGCTGGAAAAGATAAAATCAAATCTATACCAGTATGCTGAAAGATTTTGCTTAATTGAGATGTGATTTTAGTACATCTCCAATTATATTTTGTGACCAAGAACAAGACTTCTAGTCATAACAAAACTGATCTATATGAAACTAATTTACAATTTTCCAGGCCTATCTATTAAACCTTACACCATTTGCGTAGGGGTTCAGTGGCATGCTGCCTGAAATGGGTCTTGCCGTCCACCATAAACATTGAGAGTACATTGTAAACTTGGCAAACAATATATCTTTGTCGCATTTTACTATTGATACCATGAAGTTTTGTTAAAAAAATCTTGTATACCATGTCCTTTGGGAATGTTTGCAAATTACTTGGACACATACAATTCAATTGTAGCATTATTATTTACGTTCAAACATATCTCGTTTGATAAATACGGCGATATGACCTCATGAGGCCATTGTCCGAGAAATAGAGCGCAGAAATTTCGCCGCACTATAGGAATGGTGTAAAGTGCTTAACATGGCGTGAGCCCATAGATAATCTACAAAGATTAGAGTCAAACATGCAGAAAATTGTGAAAAGATTTTTCTTGCTATTTTACTCTGCGACAAGAATAAGTCATAATACAAAACTTGCTCGTTAGCGAGCGTCCCCATTTCGGTATTTTTACAGCGGCTTGACGACTGACTAAGCATGGACTTATCAAAGTGGTTAGTGGTTGTGTGATATCACTGACCTATTCCTTCTTTAACGGAATTTAAAAACACCTTAGGCTTTTAATCAGAAACACCAAAATGGTGAGTGGATGAACCGAACCTGAGCATTAGAATTAGACACCTTTAACTGTTAAAACATGAGCATTGTACAAATTCTTGAGCATTGTACAAATTCTATTTTAACTACATTTCAAACTCTGAAATCTACAAAGTTTTATGAAATTAGAAATAGGATATGAAGAAATAACACCTGCACTTCTCAGAGTTTCATTGAAACTTTAGATTATCAGGCATATAATACTTATTTCTTGAATTTTTCCTTGTTGGATTTTGTTGGACTGAGGAGGGTTAGGATTATGTTAACATGTCTACTATCCATTTATACACCTTTATAACCCTAACTCCCAAATGCTTAAAAACTATCCAAGTCCAAATACATCAAACAAAAATTTCCCGTTTCCCCCAGGATTCAAACCCTCGACCTCCCGCATCCCGATCCAATGTCCAGCTATGGCAAGCCACTGAGCATGGCCTGCCATGGCAGAACTTTCGTGCCCATCTGTAATCCCTGTCTATGACGTATTTGGACTTCGGCGAAATTTCTTAATTTTTGCTTTTTGGATTTTGTTGGAGTAGGTAGCAGACTACCCCCTCCCAGGCTTCCCTATTTTCCACTGGAAAAAAAAATACTGATGGAAATGGGAAAGAACAGAATGTAAATTTTGGGAAAGAAGCAGAACATTTTTATTTATTTCCTACACCCCTACATTTCCCCCTTTTCACTTATCAAAAAACATTGACATTAGTTTTTGGTCTACCAAAATGGTCATTATTTGCAAGAAAAATGATTTCACATTGGTTGAAATTACTTTGCCCCCCCCAAAAAAAAAAAAAAAAAAAAGATACTACTGCCATATGCTTCTGAGCAAGGCTGATAGCCTTAAACCAGATCAAAAACAAAATTCCCTCTGCACTTTTCTGATCATGAACCTGTCCTGTAATCATGATATTGACCTTATTAAGATTTATCAAACCTTAATACAATGGAGAACAAAAGTCATCATTATCTTCTTATCTCAAAACTTTTTGTCTTCAAACCATAACCCTTTCCTGTTCCATAATTAATCCTATTGTCCTACATCTTTTGCGTAAAAATTAACCCCAAACCGGAAAACAACTCGTCAAGAAACTCAAGTGTCAAATCCGCACCGAGTTTAAGTCAGGTTAAATCCTCGTATGACATGTGCAGAAACAATAAGATTTACAAGTTTTTCAAAGAATTAAAATTTGACAATAAGTGTGATCAATTATAATGAGGTAAACAAATTTGTCTGTGATTCAATTGACGTAATTTGTCGTTCACGATGAGTAATCATGTATGGTTAATAAAATTTTGTAAAATAAATGGAATAGAATAGAGTAAAAATTCTAAATCTAAAAACAAATATTGAGGTTTAAAATAAAAGGAAAGTACTTTCCAATCCAATATCAGAATTGCATATCAGCAATTTTGAAAAGCATATCAGATGGAGTACAACATTTCTTATTAAAACCCTGCGATCTTGTAACACAAAACACTCATAACTCAAAAGTGGTATTCACATCCAAAGCGCCAAATCCAGGTGTTAAAAGCAACTGATAACAAAATTCTTGAAAAAATAATTGATTAAACGCTACCTGTTTTAAATTTAACTAATTTGCATTCTTAAAATCACAAAAATGTGACCGTTTTTCCATCACTAACCTCCAATAATTAAATTGCCTTATTGCAAAAACATTATTCACAACCTGAGAAAATTAAACATTTAAAATAGTTAAAAATTGTCATCTTACATCTTATAAACTTCTGGGACCTTAAGCAGACCCCTGGACCATATCCTCCTTTGGGTTGAGGATCAATTATTGTGCACCCCGGAGGTAGGCAATCCTCGCTATGCACCTGATGCAGGTCCTCCATAAAAAACAATGCAACAGCTTGTTACTTCATTTGAAGATTGCTTTAAATTTGTAATGATACCAGTACCATTGATAGATCTTGTGCAGTGATTGGTCCAATCTTGGTTCAAGAGCTGAAAGGTTCATATGTTTACAGGGGCGTCAGAAGGAAAACAAGAGCCACAGGCTCAGTAACCCATGCACGAAAGCCCGTTAGCAAAAAAAAA